>JBBPDI010082793.1:0-13540 GCA_037974545.1 Cucumis variabilis
CAGATTAAATTTGGAATTTAAATTGAGAATTTTCAATCTCTAGAAGATATAGAGAGATAGATGATAGGAATAATAATTGAGTTCAGTAATTTGATTGACTTTTTAAAGTTTTAAACATATTTATATGAACTTTTTCATTACTTCCAAAAGTACCTCTATTATTTAAAAAGTTAAAATATGACCATCCTTCAAATTTTATAAATGTCTCGAAATTATTATTTAAGTATTAATATATTTTAATATTAAATGAAATTTAGAACATAAAAATATGTACCATGGATCTAAGATCAAAATTCACCTATTCTAAGTTGTTATTGGCACACTGATCCAGATGTCCCAACATCCCTGGAAAATTGTTAAATTTGTCAGGATAATGGTTAAGAGTTTTAGTAATAAATTTTAAATTTAATTTATTTAATTTAAATGTAAATTAAGTTAAGGAAAATTTTTAAAAGAGTAGATTTTACAAAATATTTTGAACCTATAGCAAATTTTATCACTGATAGTCATTAATATGTTATAGTGATAGAAGACTATCCGTGATAGAATCTAAAATTTTACTATAGTTTGTAAATATTTTTATTTATTTTGCTATTTTTAAAAATGTCCTTAGATTAAAATATTATTACTTAAGACTTGTTTAACTTTTCATAAATCTTAAATTTAGTTTAAAATACTATTTTGGTACAATATGCACTAGTTTATTGTAGATTTTCTTTTACTTTTTAAAATTTTTATTAGTACTTATACTATAAATTTTAAAAATATATTTGCATATTGTATTTCTTTTGCATGAAAATTATTATGCAATTTCAATAAAATTAACTTTGATACACTAAATTCAAGTTTAAAGTACAGTTACTAAAATTCAACGTTTGAAAGTAAAAAATTAAAATTACACAAAATTTAAAGAATAGAAACCAAATAGTATTTTAACCAAATTTCTACAATTTCAAGATGCTAATGAAATACGAAAAATCTTTAAAATATCTTATAATTGAGTCTAACTAGAAATTAGTTTGAGTACCAATTTTACACCAATGAAAAGTAACGTTAGTTAAATAAAAATTTTCATTTTTTATAATTTATAAATATTTTTAGAGTTTTTTTTTTTAAAAAAATATATAGTAAAATAATTTTTAATGTTTTTGTTATAGAATTAAATATATATAGATAGATAAATAAATAAGAACATACGGCGGAGAACTATTTGTAATGACTTATATTTAAAAAATAATAATTTTAGTGCTAAGAGATTGTTTCATAATGAAACATGGGAAAGTGTTTATAAACAAGTTTCATTGAAAGGAAATAATAACTTTTAATGTCATTGTTGAGAGAGATTTCATAGTACAAAGTTGAACATGAAGCACACCCAACGCTATCAATACTCATTTCAACAAGTTTGCGTAAGATTCTTTAAAATCCTCATTATTACTTATTAATTTTTATTTTATTTATACTATAACAATTAATTTTGTTTATGAACTCATGAAAATGTTCATAAACAAGTCTGTGTTCATAAATTTGCATCTTTTTACCATAAAAATGTGCGCTTTTTGTAATTGTGACATTCTTTTTCACTCTCCAACCTCAATTTGTGGGTGTTAGAAATTAGAAATGTTCTGTTTGACTTTAATTAACCAAATATGTTATTAAAAGATTATTTATAAATGGTAAATAATTAATTAATCAGTAGTTGTTATTATAGTACATAATTAATTTATATAACTATCGCTATTACAAGGATGTTGCACTTGCACTTTAAAGCAATTTTTCCGTCAATTTAATTAAAAATGAGATATGGTTTATCTATCACAAGTACTCACATGTGATGATTTAACAAGATAAACAAAAAAGTATGAAGCAAACTCAAATAACAACAACAACAACAACAATAATAATAATAATAATAATAATAATAATAAATCACAAAAGTTGGTAATCGAGTTTAGTGCAATATCACCAATGTCGGAAAAGAATAGTGTGTCTTAGAAAAAGAAGAATTCACCGATAGAAACTTAAACAAATTGTTGGTCAAATTACACAAAAATGTCCATGAACTTTGTAGTTTGTGTCAAAAATACCCATAAACTTTAACAAAATTTTAAAAATACCCTTAAAATTTTTAAAATGGTTCAAAAATATTATTGTCATTCGTTTTGGATGAAAACCGTTAAAGTTTTGTTTAAAAAATATTCCCGAACTATTGAAAAGTTTCATAAGTATCCTTGAACTTTTTTTAAAAAAAAATCAAAATACTTTTATTGATCAAAATTTTGCACCAATTTTCTCACCAACCAAAATTTTATGTTAAAACCATATTTTTAAATTTAGTTAATTAACATAGAATGATAGATCACGAACACATCGGATTTCAATAGTTATTATTGTAATTAACATATAGTTAATTGTCAAATAAAAATTGTGTTACACAACATAATACTATGATAAATCATTTTAACTTTTATGTGCAATAAGTATTTTTTATATATAAAAAAAGGTTTCGTTGTGCTCGTGGGTGTTGGGTTCTTTAGTTTCTTATAATCATCAATACATAAAAAAAAACTTAATTAATAAGAACAATTTACGTCTAGTTAAAAACAAATGATAATAACAAAGTTTTAAGATTTTGACAAATGGGTAAAATAGAAAAAAAAATCGATTCTCCTCTTAACCAATTTTGTAGATAAAATTATTTTTTTTCTCGAGAAATGGGTATTTATAAGGGGAATTTTTAAAAATAGTAGATTTTACAAAATATCTACAACCTATAGCAAATTCTATCATTGATAGTCATTGATATGCTATAGTGATATAAGACTATCATTGATAGAATCCAAAATTTTGTTATAGCTTGTAAATATTTTAATTTATTTTGCTATTTTTAAAAATACCCCTAAATATGAATTGTGAATGACTGTAAAGAAGAAAGAACGATCCTTTGGGTAGTGGTGGTAAGAATGAAAACTGTAGGATTTATGGTTTTGCGTTGTAAGATTTCGATAAATTTTGATGGTTATTGGTTCAAATGATAGATTTTGAAGGCGTTATTGGCGTTGCTGTAAAAATTCTTGAGTTTAGCAATAAGCTTTGTTGGAGTTTGATTCTCTACTTTTGAGTAAGTGGTGGAATCTACTTATAGGGTAAATTGAATGTATGGGTTATTTAGAAAGATGTTGATATTATGCTTGTTTATGTTTAGGACTTGATTTCGTTGGATATAATGTTCGAGAAGTTTGAGTAACTTTGAGGTAAAGGGCTTTCTATTGGACTCACCTATAGCCTTGAATGTGATGGATTGTGTTGCTATATCTGAACTGAGAAAGAATGATGGTTGTGATATACACTTTTGATTGTAGACTTATTGTTTATTGTATGTTGTGTTCGACTGAGAAAACATATATCTATGTATGAATGGATGTGGACTTGGTACTTGAGTGCATTGTTGTGTCTGACTGGACATGTATATATACACATATGAATGATGAATGACTGAAACTTGATGATTATGCTTATAAGGGGTAGGTTTGAAAAGGTGGATTCTTGTTTTGAGTTAATGTATGATATTTTGTTTTGGCCGTGTTCTTTTGAACTGAGGAGATGGTGTGGTTATGCTCTTGTAGACTGAGGCGGAACATTATGGTACTTACTTAGTTGGCCGATGTTCCGATATGTTTTTTACTGGCTTTGGGTCTGAACTAGAGTAAGATGACTGTTAGGGGTTAAGTAAAGAGTTTACGCGATGAGGTTATGAGAATGAATTGTGAATGACTATAAAGATGAAAGAATGGACTGTTAGGGGAAAAATTATTAGTTATCCTATTGTGTAGTTATTTTGCAGGTGTCCTACGGGATCACATCTTTTGTATCTTGCAGGATCATTCGACTGATATGTGTTTCTGCAGAACACTAGACTGATTTATGCGTCCTTCGAGGCGATAGACTGATATGGGTATCATACGGGATCACAAGACTGTGACTGTGCAGGGTACGCTATTAGGAAGCTAATAATTTATTTTTCCCCTAATGGGACCAGTAGTGGGTCTCTTACTGAGTATGTTTGTACTCACCCTTTTATGTTTAAATTTTTACAGACAAAGATAACAAAGGAGGCAGACCGGCGAGAGGCAAGAAGGAGGCGTGACTGCCATAGGAAATGTCGTTCAAAATGCTTCTGCCTATATTTTGTTGTTTTCCTCAGCCTCAGTACATGAGACTGTTTAGAAATTTTTGTGATTTAACAGAGTTCATGAACTATTGTTTTGCAAACTGTACTTCTAAAATTTTGGTTGTTTGAAATAGGGCTCGAATAAGATTTCTTTGATGTTATTTGACTTTAATGGATTTTATAAACTCTCATGTTTAAACGAAGTGTTTTTCTATTAAAGTAATGACCACAGTTTAGTTCCAAAAGTTGGGTCGTTACAATTTCACATCTTTAATGTATGTACAAAAGAAAAAAAGGCCACATATTCATGTTTGCAAATGTCACCAAATCATGAACTGTATGTGGGATGCCCATAATGTCAAAGAGCTCGTGTTTGATCCATGTTCATCCCATTTCATTTTATAACCAATAGTGGGATATTTGAGAGCATTAGACGAAATATTTCACTATAAGAAATTTGACCTTTAATGTCAATACAAAAAAAAAAAACATGGATATACAATGTCAGGTAAGGTGGAAAACAATGGATCTTTAACTTCTGTTTTCCACTAACATTAAAGATTAAAAAATGGAACTTATTGTCAGTTTTGGATCAATCGACATTATAGGTCCATTTAAAAGCCTTTACAAGAGAAGGGAAAAAAAAAAAAGAAACCTTATTTCTTCTCCTTTCCCCTTGCAGTCGCTGACTCCCACATACGAGAAACCCTATTTCTTCTCAAGTTTTTTTTTTCTTGAAACCTCTTTATTCGCAAATGTATTTCCCACTTCCTCCCACCTAGCTTTATTCACCATATCTCCATTCAACTCACACTTTCATAAGTGACGTCACCATATTCGTCCCACTTCGTTTGGTATTTGCTTGAGGTTCATTCTAGCATCGAGGTTTATTAACCCATTTACACCCCAAGTGAAAGGATTTTAAATAACAAATATGATTTTGGATTGCTTCATTTTTTTTCATTGATATGTAACAATATTTATACATATTACATGAATACAAATATGGTAAAAATATAATGAAATCAATTTACAATTAAATGCTTGATAAAGGGGGAAGATTGGAGAGAGATTTTGGTTCTAATTGTCTTCTAATATCCTCCCCAAATGAATGACTCAGTTTGAGTCAGTAGTTTGTCTCGAAGGTCAAAAAAAGTTGGAGATAGAAGTGGCAGTATATCAGCAAGTTGATTGTTGGAAAAGATGTAAGGAATGAAGATGTCTTTGCAAAGAACTTTTTTCCAATGATAATCAAACTCGATATGTTTTTTGCGAGCATGAAAATTAGGATTATGAGCCAAAGATATAGCAAAAACATTATCACACCATAATGTTAGTGAGGTATTAAGAAGAACATGGAGTTCACAGAGAAGTTATTGAATCTATCAGAAATTGACAATAGTAATGGCAAGTGTGCGATATTATGCTTCTATGAAAAAATGTGAGACTATAGGTTACTTTTTAGAAGACCACGAGATTCAATTAGAATCGAGAAAGGTAATGAATCTAGAGGTGGAAAGTCAATCAAAAATATCACCTGCCCAATTAGAGTCACAAAAGGTCTATAGAGAGAACGGGCCTTTGCAAAAATTTATGTAACATCCCGAACGCTAAGGTAAATTGTTTTAATCAATTTCTTTATTTTAGGGTTTAAATGTTTGGTGAGTGTTATTTTATTACTTATAAATTGGAATAGAAATTTTTTTTATAAGAAGAAGAGGTTTGAAGGAGTTAAAAAGAGTGGGAAAGGTACTTCAAATAATAAAATAATAATAATAATAATATATTATTTTTATTATTATTATTATTATTATTTTAAAAAAAAGAAACGAGAAATTGAAATTTCTTTTCTTTTTCCTCGCGCAGCCGTCCCCCCCCCCTCTAAATTTTCTTCTTCTTCTTTTACCCTAACAAAAGCCGCTGTACCATCTCCTCTCTTCCCCTGACCATCCGACGAAGTTCCAACCAACAGAGACATCCAGTGAAGGGTAGTTCACGTTTCATCCCTCTCCGCTCGTGAAGTTTGGCTGCCGACTGGTTGCCGATCTCCATTGCAAGCCGTCGTGCATAAACCCCTCCAACAAGGCCATGCCTCCGTGACCCTTCACTGCCAGTTGCAAGCCACCGTGGTTCGTCGCCGTGGTTCGTCGTTCGGATCTGTTTCTTTTGGCAAGTGTCGTCGCACGACCTTCCATCTCCCAAATCACTGACCACAAGCCATTCTGCATTTTGCTTTGTTGCTCGATCTTTTCGTTTAGGTTCAATACTACTGCCTCTTTTCTTCTTTGAATTCGAAGTGGTTTCGTGGGTAGTAATTTAAATATGAGTTATATTTATTCGAAGTTGTGCAAGCATGATAGTTGGGATAATTGGCTAATGTGTTAATTGATTCTTGAAGGTATTGAAACTATTGTTGAGTCTCATGAATTCACAACCAATTCGTGAATTTGTTGGAGTTTGGTTCACCAATACTCGGGGTAAGCTAAATCGTAACCTTGAAGAAAGTAAAGGAGAGATTGTATCATGGAAATAATTAAATCCTCTTATTCTTTTGATAGGTGGTTCTTGGATATAGTTGTTCGAGGAATTAGAGTAACTTTGAGGTAAGGGGCTTTCTACTGGACTCATTGTAGTCTCGAATGTGACGAACTGTAATGTTATATCTGAAATGAGAAAGAAGGATGGTTGTGATTGATACCTTTGAATGTGTGCTTGTTATTTATTTTTATGTTGTGTGATTGAGAAAATATATATCTATGTATGGATGAATGTGGACTGGCACTTGGGTGCATTGTTGTGTCTGCCTGATTATGTAGTTATACACACATGATTGATGAATGATTGAAACTTGATGATAATGCTTATAGGGGGTGGATTCTTGTCTTGACTAGGTGTATGAAACTGTATTAAGAATGTGTTCTTTGGAACTGAGGAGACAGTGTGGTTGTACTTTTGTAGACTGTGAGGAACATAATGATTACTTGATGTGTTGTTGATTGGTTGTGGACTGATCTAGAGTAAGTTGACCGTTAGGAGTTAAGTAGAGACTAAGTGATGAGGCTATAAAAATAAATTATAATGGAATGTTAAGATGAACGATAAGACTGAGGAGAAAAATTATTAGTTAGCCTATTGTGTAGTTACCTTGCAGGTGTCCTTCGGGATCACCACTTTTGTATCCTACGGGATTACTTGACTGATATGTGTTTCTGTAGAACACTAGACTGATATGTGCATCCTTTGGGAGCACTAGACTGAACGTGTATCCTTTGGGAACACTAGACTGATTGTGTGTATCCTACAGGATCACAAGACTGTGATTGTGCAGGGTACACCATTAGGAAGTTAATAATTTGTTTTTTCCCCTAATGGGACCATTAGTGGGTCTCTTACTGAGTATGTTGTACTCACCCTTTTCATGTTTAACTTTTCAGGCAAAGATAACAAAGGAGGCTAACCGGCGAGAGGCAAGAATGAAATGTGACTGCCATAGGGATTGATGTCCAAAAATGCTTCCGCTTATGATTTGATATTTTCTTTAGAACATAAGACTATTTAGCACATTTTTGTTACTTACTAGAGTTATAGATTTTTGAGTTACAAACTGTTTTTTTTAAACTTTTGGTTGATTGAAGCAGGGCCCGAATAAAAGTTTTTTTTTTGATGTTATTGACTGTGATGGTTTTATAAAGATTTATGATTAAAGAAGTGTTTTTCTATTAAAGTAATGACCACGGTCTAGTTTTAAAAAGTTGGTCGTTACAATTTATTCCAAGGGCCAGGGCTTCACATATATATTGGAGCATGTGTTTGACTGTCGAGAAGTGATTGACAATTGGTTTGTGCATGAATTGACTAACACAATTTACAAAGAATGCAATGTCAGGGCATGTAAAGGTAAGATATTGCAAGGAACCAACTAGTCTATGATATAGGGGTAGATCATTAAATGGTGGTGTAATGATATAAAGATCAAGAGAAGAAGACATTGATGTGGCACTAGATTTTGTAGAGGTCATTCCCGAGACATGAAGAAAGTCATCGAGATATTTGGCTTGGTTAACAAAGATGACATCAGGAAGAATGTATTTTAAGACATAGAAAGTATTTTAAAGGACCAAAATCGGATATTTGGAATTCAAGGACCAATTGATTTTTTAGAAGGAAAATATATGAAGATTCGTGACTAGTGACAATGATGTCATCGACATACAAAAGTAAGTAAGTGAGAGAGGATCCGACTAATCGAATAAATAATGAGGGATCAACGGTAGAAGAAACAAAAACCAGAGTAAATAAATAAGATGTAAAGTGTTCAAACCAAGCACGACAAACCTGTTTGAGGCCATAAAGACTCTTGTGTAGGAGACACGTGATTTCGACATGTTTTGTTCTAGAAGCTAGTCGATTGAGACATGTAAACTGTTTTCTTGAGAATACTATGAAAAAAAAAGTATTTTTGACATATAACAAGGTCAAGGACCAATTGTTTTAGTAGCAAGAGCAAGAATAATTCATATAGTGAGTTTCTTAATAACAGGACTAAATCTTTCATCAAAATCAAAACCTTGTACTTGATGATAACCTTTAACAACTAATTGCGCTTTGTGAAGAACAACAGATCCGTCATGATTCTATTTTGTTCGAAAAAACCATTTGTAACCAACAACATTTATAGATAGAAGTCGAGGTACTAAGGATCAAGTACCTTATGCTTGATGAGCAATAAATTCCTTACACATCGCATTTCACCATTCAAGATACTTGGAGTCTTGAGTGTTTAAAAGGTTTTAAAATAATTCTATATTGCTTATGTTTTTATTGATAAGAAGTAACATTTATACCAAATTACAAATGAGTGAATATGGAAAAAATTACACTAGAATCAATTTACAATGGAATCAATGATTGTTGGAAGAGATGTAACGGATGGAGATATCTTTGTGAAGAACTTTTTCCCGAACAAAGTGGTAATCAATGTCAATGTGTTTGGTTCGATCATGAAAAATCAGATTATGAGCCAGAGATATAACATAAAAATTATCACACCATAATGTTTGTAAGGTCTTGAGATGAACACGAAGGTCACATAGAAGCTTTCAGATCCAGTAAAGATCGATAGTAGTAGTGACAAGTGAACGATATTTTGCTTTCATGGAGGAATGAAAGACTGTAGGTTAATTTTTAAAAGACAAAAAGATTGGATTAGAATTAAAGAAGGCAATGAATCATGAGGTGGAACGTCAGTCAGAAGTATCACCAGTCCAATCAGAGTCACAAAAGGTTTGTAGAAAGAACGAACCTTTTCGAAATTTTATTCCAAGGGTTGAAGTACCATGTAGATATATGAGGATGTGTTTGACTGGCGAGATGTGAAAGAAAATTGGTTTGTGCATTTTGACTAGTACGCTTTATAGAGAACACAATATCAGAACGAGTAAATGTAAGATATTGCAAGGAACCAACTAGTCTGCGATAAAGGGAGGGTCATTAAATGGTGATACAGTGGTATAAATGTCAAAAGAAGTAGAAATGAAAGTGGCACAAGATTTTGCAAGGGTCATTCCTGATGTGTGAAGAAGGTCATTGAGATATTTAGCCTGGTTAACAAATATGTCATTAGTGGAGGAATGAATTTTGAGACCAGGAAAGTATTTTAAAGAACCAAGGTCGGATATTTTGAACTCAAGGGCCAATTGATTTTTTAGAAGAGAGATGTATGAAGAGTCGGGACCAGTTACAATGGTGTCATCTACATACAAAAGTAAGTGAGAGAAGATCCAATTGGTCGAATGAATAATAAGGGATCAACGATAGAAGCAATGAAACCTAGAGTAAATAAATAAGATGTAAAGCTTTCAAACCAAGCGCGAGGAGCCTGTTTGAAACCATAAAGGCTCTTGTGTAGGACACACACATGATTTAGATATGTTTTGCCCTGGAATCCAGTAGGTTGAGACATGTACATTGTTTCCCGAAGAATACCATGAAGAATAGCATTTTTTACATCTAACTAGATTAAGGACCAATTATAAAGATCAGTATGAGTGAGAATGATGTGTATGGTGGGTTGCTTAACAACAGGACTAAATATTTCATCAAAATTAAACCTTGTACCTAATGATAGCCTTTAGTAACAAGTCTCACTTTGTGACAAGAAATAGAGCCATTGAGATTATATTTTATTCGAAAAACCCATTTACAACCAACAACATTCATAAATGGAAGTCGAGATACTAAGGACCAAGTACCATGTGCTTGAAGAGCATTGAATTCCTCACACATCGTAGTTTGCCATTCAAGATACTTGGAGGCGTATGTATATGATGTGGGAGTCAGGAAAGCAGTTGTGATGTGGAAGGCCTTTGGCTTAAAAATACCTAATTTTGCTCGAGTTTGTATAGCATGAGTGTTCCAAGGAGGAGGTGGAACAGGTAAGCTACTTGCGACAACATTTATCTCATTTCATGTATTAACTGTAGATGAAACATCCAAAGACTGACAAGTGGCATTAGTGTTCATAAAGATGAGCAAGTAATGTCAACCGCGGGAGGTTGAGAAGGTGGGGATTGAATATTAAGAATTGAGAAAGGATTTGATGGAATGTTTAGTAAGTTGAGTAGTAGGCTTGGATTAGAATTGGATAGAGATTGAGATGAAGTAAATGTGGTAGAATTTGCATAGGTAAAGATTGTTTCATGAAACATGACATGACGTGAAACTATGGTTTGTTTGGTTAATGGATTGTAACAAATATAGCCTTTGAAATTGTGAGGATAGACTAAAAATACATATTGTGTGGTTTTAGAGCAAGTTTATGTTTGGTGTAAGGTTTGAGAAAGGGATAACATACACATCCAAAAACTTTTAAATGATACAAATTAGGAGTATAGCCAAAGATCATTTCAAATGGTGATGACATTTTAAGTGAGAGAGAGGACATTCGATTAATAAGAAAAATTGTAGTGGAAAAGGTGTAAGGCCAAAATTCAAGAGGAACAAATGAATGAAAAATTAGAGAAATTACAGTTTCAATTATGTGACGATGTTTACGTTTGGTGACACCGTTTTGTTCAGGAGGATAAGGGCATGATTTTTGGTGAGAAATACCTTTGAAATCATAAAAGGATTATAAGGTGGTTTTGCAAAATTCACCATCACTATCTGATCAAATTTTTTTTTTAGATATTTGATTTTCAATAAAAGCAACAAATTTTTTAATAATAGATGAAACATCATATTTGTAAGAAAAAGAAAGAGCCAAGTAAATTTTCTAAAATTGTTATTAAGGTTAACATAATATCGATTTTCATTAGAAGAAAATATTGGAGAAGGGTCCCCATACATTGTTGCGGACAAGTTTAAGAGGTGTAAAAGAAGTTGATAAAGACATTGGAAACGGTAATTTTTTCAGTTTTTATTTTAAACAACTAATGCAATTGCAAGTAGAAATAGAAGAAGACATAGGTAGACTAATGCGAGATAAAATAGAATAAAGAATTTTTGGAGCAGAATGATCCAAAAAAAAATGCCATAATGATGAATCCTCCTGTTTTACATGAAAATTAAAAGATTTGGAATGCATGGTAGATGTGGATATAGTAGAAGTACTGAGAATAGGATAGAGACTACCGATGCTTTCACCAATATAGAGAGTTTAGCTAGTGACTTTATCCTAAATGAGGAATCAAGTATCAAAAATAAAAATACAATTATTGTCAAGATAAAATTTATGAACAAATAATTGATTTGTAGCAAGTTTAGGAGCATGGAGTATTTTAGAAAGATTAAAGGTATGAGAGAGAGTTGAGAGTTTATCGCTGTTGGTATTTTGAATATATAAAGGTTGGTCATTTCCCACTGTGACAGTTTCCTCGCTGTTATAATTGTTACATAGGTTGAGATTTGCCAACTCATTGTCATATGAATGTTACATCCACTATCAGATAACTAGAAATTGTTAATATTTTCAACAGAAGATTGGGAATTCATAGAATTTACCGCCATTGTTGATAATTGAGAAGGTGGATGTCGGCCATGATAAGAGACATTCATACGATTATAGCAATCGAGAGCTCCATGTCCTTGTTTCTAACATATTGACAAACAATATGGCATTAGATCTAAAAAAAATCAGGCCCAAAACTAAGCCAATGTGAAGGAGAAGACCAAATGATGTCATGCTGAGTCTGATTTTAATTTATTGGGCTGAAATGTGATGGTGCGTGAAATGGGCTAAACTTATTGTTAGGCCAAAAATTAGATGAGCTGAAATTAGATCCAGTTCCACGCTAACTAGATGCACCAGACCCACGAAATAAATTAGAAGTGTGATTATTAGGGTTGCCCAATCTTCTTCCTCACCCACGGCTACCATTGTTTGGAGAGGGGTGAAATGTTGCGGTCATTATTGTGGACATGGTTTCAATGGTGGTCATTATGGCTATGGTTGATTCTTCTAGGATGGGTAAAGTTTGGACGAGAGACATGGTGTCGTTATGAGTGTAAATAGATGTACGAAAAGCATTAAAGGTAGAGGGAAGACCATTTAAAGTGTGGACTAGGATTTCATCATCTTCAAGATAGACAGATGCAACAGTGAGCTTGTTAACGAGGGCCTTAATGCAAGAAGTATATTGCTTAATGGTTTCAGAAAAGATTTTCTTAATGGTATAATGTGCAAACCTGAGATCAAGGATGTTGATCTGGTATCGAAAGAGTAATGTTTTTCTAGAGAGAGCCACAATACCTTGGAAGAGGTTGAGCCAAAAATATGGGCAAGGGAAGAGGATGACAAAGTGGCATTTAAGGTAATGAGAGCTTGATCACGAAAAAGCCATTGGCAGGATTTATTTTTTGGGTTGTTGCAACTTTTGTTAATGTCAGATTTTTTAGAGAAAAGGGAAGGAAATCATCAATATGGCCAAAAAGGGAATTATATATTAGGACATTTTTTCTGTTATAGATAGAACAATCGTGATAGTTTTTATAAAATTTAATTGTCATTGTTTCAGTTTTGACGACAAAAAAAATGTTACGAATTTGTATATTATTATATTTTTTTCCTGTTGTGTATTCCTCAATTCCTGTTTTTCTTGCCGTTGAACTATTACACTAACAAATTCAATAACAATAACAATAACACATCACACCCATTTGAAAACAATAAGTCAACACTTTAATATATATATATATACATAATGATACACTTTGTAGTATTCGTACACCCATTGTCTAATAACCATTTGTTCAGTTCAAATGTAGTTTCCATAGAGAAAAAATATACACGAATATCTTTAGCTACCAAGAAGCCTAAAATCAATACATTGCAAGCAAGAGTTTGCTACCAACCATACAAAAGATGTTATA
>JBBPDI010082802.1:0-13539 GCA_037974545.1 Cucumis variabilis
ATCATCATCATCATCATCATCATTATTATTATTATTATTATTATTATTATTATTATTATTATTATTATTATTATTATATCACCAAAATATATAATTAACATATATATTTATCTAAACCATTATTCACTCTCTTAATTAAATTCATCTTCTCTTCTCGTCCAATCAAATCAACCATCTGTCTTCTTATTAATTATCTTATTTTCCAACAATCAAATCTTCTCTCTCCCCATCAAATTTATTGTTTTACCAAAATAATTATTTTCTTATTATTTTCCTTTTCTCTCTAAACAAATATACTCTCTCCAAATAATTATCGTTCAACAATTAATTTAACTTTTATTTTATTTCCAAAATACAATATCTTTTAGTTAAATAATTATATTTAAAATATAATTATCTTTTCTCTTTCCATAATAATTAATTAATTAATTAATTATATATATATATATATATAATTATCAAATCTACAACAAAATTTCCACTCTTCAATTTAATTAAATAACACTCAAATGATTTAATTAATTTTAATTTTCATAAAACCAAATAATATTCAAAATAAATGCCAAATAAACTAAACATAATTAAACACAACTAAGAGAATTAACTCAAAAAAATTATCTTAATTTTTGGAATTACATTTTTGCTCTAATGTAGGAATTGAATTCACCTACATTTTTAGAACGGATTCATGATGATATATGTGAAACTATTAGCCCACTAAGTGGAAAATTTAAGTATTTCATGGTATTAATTGGTGCATCCACCAAATTGTCACATGAGTGCCTTTTATTAAGTAGAAACTTTTCATTTGCAAGGTTACTTGCTCAAATAATTAAGTTAAGAGAACAATTTCTTGATTATACAATTAAGTCGATCGTTTTGATATTGTCGGTGAATTTACATCCTAAGCTTTTGATAATTATTCTATGTCAATTGAGGTAAGTGCTAAGCATCCTCTAGTACATATTCTATATACACAAAATAGTTTAGGAGAATAATTTATAAAACGTTTACACTTAATTACTAGACCATTGTTTATGAGAGCTAAGCATCTTACAATGTATGGGAACATGTTATTTGCATGTTGTGTCACTTTCTTATTGGAGTTTATGTCCTAAAACTCATAGTTTATAGTTTAAAATTATATTCTATTCCATAAAATTTTTATTGATGACTTATTAGTAAAAATTGAATACTATAATCTTCAATCCAATAAAATATGGTCTTGAGGCTATCTAGTGTAAACTTGAACTTTATGTAGAGACATAAACGTGAATCAAGTTTTATTATATAGCCCAAACCATCTATAGTATATTAATAAGGTTTGGCACCTTATTCTGAGGACACTATGGATGTGGCTAGCTTTGTAGTTAGTACAAACGATGTGATCCTGAATCGTTCATATAGAGACATAGAAGTGTTGGCATAAGACTTTAGTCATGAAATAGTCACTTTTAAGTTATAACACCTTTGATTGTGTAAAACTGACTATTTCGATTATTGATGACCTAGGTAACTTAATCTTAATCCTGAGCTAACTATAAACTTCTATTCACACGAAGTGATCCTTAGATTTGCATAGGTAAGGGCAGCTCAACAGCACTGGCCTAATAAGCCACTCATTTCAAGGGTAAGACCTAGTGGATAGCTAGGAACATAGGAAGCAAGACAAAATTCACTTCTACCTACTATAGGGTTAGTAGATAGGTAGTTCCTTTAAGGATTGAATCCAAGTCTTGAACAAGGGGCCCCATCATCTCATTGGCCTGAGAGGGATTCGGTTTATAGGTTGGACCTCAAACCAATTGTCAATAGTGGATTAGTGGGACTTAAGGAGCAAGATGTAATATCGGAGGGTGAAACAATATTTTGACCTAACCAAAGTTAAGAATAACCTGTGGAGGATTAACTTACTAATCATGGATATATTAGATGGACATAAATATAACTATCGTGAGGGAAAAGCAACTACAGGACTTTAGTGGAATAACCCATTAGTTAACAAATATTTATTAGTTCGATTTAAAAAAGTTTAGCTAGTTAATCTTAGATTATTGGAGACCATGATCTATAGGTCAAATAGGTTTCCTCTACTAGCTCATATGGAATAAACTTAGAACAATATCATGGAATAATTCAAATTGTTCGAATTAGGTAAACAGAGAAAAACGAACAAATATATGTGATATAGCATTTTTGTTTATAAGTTGGAGATAGAATTTTATGCGTAAATGTGATTTAAATATTAAAAATATGAAAGGGAATTCATCTTCGGAGGCTTGAAAATGATGGAAACGATCAAATTTTTAAAAAAGCAAAATGTTGACTATTGACTTTGAAACGTCAAACTTTGACAGCTTTATATTCAAATGTCATTTGAATTTCATAAAGATGAATGTGAATTCTTGCTAGGAAGGTCAAAATTATTCAAGACAAAAAAAATGGTAAAAAATCAAAATGTTGATTTTTTGCTTAAAAAAGTCAAACTTTGACTTTGAATGGAATGGTCAATGACCATATTGTCCTTGGACTAAAGTTATTGGGAAGATCCAACGTTTTTTTTTATAATCTCTGTAACAACTCAACTCTTTATACTAAGTTGAGTTCATTACCTTAAAAATAAATAATAATTTTGATAATTTCTTGAAAAGAGAAAAACTAATTTTTCATTAAAAATACCATAAAAACATGTTGGAGCAGGTTTTAAAAATTTTAAAAAAAATAAAAACAAATAGATAAAAATATTTAAGCTCAAAACACTAAAAACAAACAATGAAAAGCAGAAGCAGAACTATGTCCCTATATGGCATGTCAAGGATCCTTCCTATTACCCTTCAGCTTTCCTCTATCTTTACCTTTGCGTGTAATATTAAACATAGAAAATTATGAGTCTAAACATATACTCAGTAAGAGACCCACTACTAGTCCTGCTAGGTGTTTGTTAATTTTTCATTAGAATTTCGTAAGAAAATACCCGAAAACTATCATGCTCATGAACATATGCTATCCAATGATCCCATAGGAACATATATGGGTTCTCGATGAACTCAAAGGAAACACCTAAGAGAGTCGGTTGTAAATGACCTCATCGGACTACTCATATAACAAAACATAACAGTCTAGTGGTCCCATCGAACTCACATCATTCATAAAAAGGTAGTGATCCTAAGGGGTAACTATATGGGTACAACCCTAATAGACAAAGTTAACAAAACACCCATCCATATCATGTAACATATCATAAATATCATAACATGGCATAAATATTAAACATAGCGTCCTTATCATGTAATTAATATTTCATGCATCATAACATAGTTATATTAGTCATAACATATCGATCATAACGTACCAATCGTAACATATCAGTCACAACATACCAGTCATAAAATATCAATCATAACATATCAGTCATAAAATATCAATCATAACATATCAGTCATAACATATCAGTCATCTATGGTAGCCATCTATATCAATCATCCATATGTGTCACATTAGATACCTTAGCTACATCAATGCATAATGAAAAATACATGCAAGTTCTTAATTCTATTTCAAAAGTTTAGTAGTAGAATCTCTTACCTCAATATTAGCTAAAAATATAGTCCTCTTCTGACAGTCAATTCCTAATTAAAATAGATCCTAAACAGTAAGGAAATATCAAATATCTTAATTAATAAATATTAACAGTTGGCTACTGTTTCCAAAATTCTCCAATCAATCAACTTACCCAATTGAGGTTGAAACGAAAAATTTTCACAGTTTAATTCTTCCAATTTAGCTAATTAAACCTTCAAGGAAAAACTCCAAAAATTAACTCCAAATTAATTTAATTAGAGTTAAAAAAGATTAACAATTGATGGATATATCCAAAACCATCACAACTCATCAAAAATGGCTCGAAAGATACCAAATATGAAGTTTGGCTTGGAGAAGGGATGCGGCTCGACTAGGAGAAAGGCAATCGGCTCACATACAAGGGATGCTGCTCGAAAATGGCTCAAATGAAATGTCTTGGCTTGTGAAAATGGCTCGGACCAAGGGAACCTCATGCGAACAACCTAGCTTCGTTGCAGACTTCATGTGGCTTGGTCAGAATGGAGGCGAACGTTGCAGACAATGGAGGAGATGGCTTGAATGGAGAACGACAAAGAGGGTAGATGCCAATGAAGGTCTAGGCTATGAACAAAAAATGTGACACAGACGAAGGTCTTTAATTGGATATAGTGAACGTGGCGGAACGACTTCGTCTGAGTGGTCATCGTTGCGCGAAGGAGCTGAGTTGATTGTAGGACTCGCGATGGCTGTAGATGCATAGTGGCGGCGGGCTAGGGTTTCCCTATGGAGGTGGAAAGGTTGAAGATGAAGTGCATGGTAAACGAGACTATACATTTAAATATAATAATCATATTATTACTATTATTTTTCAATTCTTTTCCTTTTCCAACTAAATAAAATAATCATTCTCTTTCCTCAATTAAATCCATCCATTCAGCTTTTATCTCTCTTCCATAAAATAACTTTTAATTTTTACCAAAATAAATTATCCATTTTTCAAATAATTATATTTCTCAAAATATAATTATTTTTTTATTATTTCTTTTTTGTCTAAATAATTATTCTCTCCAAATAGCTTTTCTCCCAAAACCAATAATAATATCCTTAATAATTATATTGTCCTTAATATAATTATCTTTTTCCATTTTCCTAAATTAATTATACATATATATATTTAACCAAAATTCTTAAATCTCACCAAATTAAATTATCAAAATCACTCAACCGTCAATTAAATATTTCACAACACCAAAATTCAAAGTTCAATAATTAATTAAATACTCTTCCACTAAATATTTAATTAATTCTAACTTCAACAAAATCAAATAATTTCCATTGAATGAAATCAAATAATGTCCAACAAATTAACCTAAAAAAATTATCTTAATTTTCAGGGCTTCATGGGATGTAAAATTATCTTAGTGGGATAACTAGCACCATGGGATCTAAACACCACTACAACAAATCAACCTTTCAATAACATTGTTTTATAATATCTATTGTAAAATGTTATTAAAAAGAAAAGAAATAAAGGCGGGAACTTAAAATTTTGGAGCGCCAAAATGATTTCATTTGAGAATATCTCATTACACTTTTAATTCCAATCTTCCGCTTTGTCTTCTCATTCATGCCGCTTCACATTCTCTCTTCTCTCCATGAGCTCTCTTCAACAACTCAAATCTCCAACCTCATCTTCTCTGTTCTCTTCAACCATCAACTTCGTTCCCTTTGTCTGTCTTCTCCTTTACCATCTCGGGTCACCAAGCTCCATCTATCACTTTAAGTCTCCAAGCTCTGCCTATGATTGTTCTTTCTTAATCTTCTCTTCCATCCTCCCCAATCTGTTCTTGCATATCTATGCATTTGGCTCCAAAAAAAGTTTCTATCGACTACTTTGTGCACTTTATTTGCCATCTTCGAGTTTGAGTCCAATTTTCTGCCCTAGCTCACCAAGAATATCAGCCAACGTCGTGTTTTAGTGTTTCTCTTTGGACATTTTCATCCCATGAAAATCACTCTACAAAGGAGAGGTCATTAAGGGAGTTCTCTCGGTTAACAAGCCCTAAAAGTTGACCCCTCCAAGGTGATTCGATCAAATACCTTCCTTTTCTATTTTTTTCAACTTATTGAGATAGTTTTTCAAGACAATTGAAAAAACTTTTGTCGATCTAGGTAATGCGACAAGAATAGGTTAGAAGTGTAGAAAATCTAGAGATAACGTAGCCCCCTCAAATAACCCTAAATCACGACAATTTATCCCACGCTAAAGTGTTAATCTAGAAAGTGGATTCTAATAATTTATTCTAAAATTTCCTTTCTCCTACTAATTTGATTCGATATCTTTTGGAATTTTTACTTATTTCAAGTGTTGGTTGACTGTTGTACTGATTCAATATCTCTCCTTTTATGTGGATTTCTTGGCTAAAATCACTGGCACTTAAAAATATTACAGCACGATTTAGGAATTGTGAAAGGTTTCTTGGCTTACAATTAATTTGTTGAAGTCGAAGAGTGGTTAATTCTATTTTAAATAGCACATCTTGGCTAGTGTATTCCGAGTTAGATCACAGAGACATGATAGAATGAGTTTCCAATAATAAAAAAGAAGGAAAAAAAGTTTTAACAGTGCAATGCTCTTCTCCTTCACGTTATTGCTCACAAGCATAAAGTTTGTCTTTCTTTTATATTGTTCTTCACTCGCTTCATTTTTTGACTCAACCAACAAATTATTTCCTCTTCTTTATGACTAATCTTAGTTATTGAATTGTCATTGACTCATTCGAGCATCTTTGGGCGTTGTATACCGATTGGAGCAATTCATGAGGTAAATCAATTTTTACTATTTACATCATTTACTTTTGTTTCAATCATTCTTTTTCTTGCTCTTATTTGACATTTTATAGCTATTAATTCTAGATTTATGGGTTCAATTCTTAATTTCTTTAAATAGCTATTTGTGATAAAAAGGTCTGAAAGCTTTGCTCTATTTATGAGGATGAATTGAGAAATTGAAGAACACAAATAAGATTATTTTGTCTTTGGTTGTTTGATGTTTGTGGAAAACCTTTCTGTAGATGTTGAGGATTGGCAAGAACTTTAACATATGGCCTCTCTTTTGAGGTTCTAACACCAATTGTTTTATATAATATTTCTCCCTCTATTCTTTGGAATATCTTGCATCTCTAATCGAAAAGAAAACAAAAAAGTTTCTTTTTATCTCATTTTAGTTAGGTGGGAATGTTTTTCTCTGTAACTTATTTGTGACGAGTCAAAATCTTCATGTGTCTTATACTGTATATACTTAGTATATCTCCATAATACACTTGTCTATTTGACAAATATGGTGGGAGAAAGCTTTCCTAATTGATAACTTTTGTTCTTAATTTGATTTTACTCAATTCTAGGCTAAACCTTGTAGAATAACTTGTGTAGAACTACTTACAAAGGGCGATGAGACAAGAGTAAGGTTTCACTTTTCTGATTAACAAGGTTTCTATCAACAACTTTGTTTCCCATTTTTTAATTGAAATAATGTATGAATCAGGCTATAGTTCTTGACAACTACAATGATATCTTGAAATCTTGTAATGCTCTAGACTACCACGACTTAATAAGATGTTTCTTGAAGCTGATTACTGATTTTCCTGAATGTTTAGTACTGGATTATTAGTTTCAAATATTATTTAAAATGTTAGGCATGTTTTGGCTCATTTATTTTTGTTATTTGTTTAAAAGTATGCAAGAAATGTCAGGATTCATGGAAATGAATTATTGTTGATGAATTTCAAGATACAAGTTTGATGTAGTACAAGCTTGTTCATGCATCCCATCAACAGATAACTATAGTTGGTAATGATAATCAGGTCAGACTATTGGTTCATCCCTACACATTTTGCATTTTCTTGGTCTTGCACTTTATATTATTTAGTTCACTAAAAAACCTAATTAATCACATTGTGGAAGTTTGCATTCTTCGTTTGGTGATTTTTATATTTATCACTCTTTTAGTTTCTTATTTTTGTTTGATCTTTTATACCTAGTTAATCATGTTTAGTATCTGTCAATTATAAAGCTCGTTATTTATTTGTCCAAATAGAATGACTCCTTAAGAGTGCTTTATATTGAGAGGGGAAAATTCTAAGTATTGGGTTGTTGGTTTGTTCTTTCTTGTATAAATTTATTAGATAATGTATGTCGAACAGCTGTCAATACAGGTCAACAACCTGTAGTTTTGTTAATGTTGTCATTATGCTTATGGATAAAACCCCTTTTTACTGTGGTCATCATTTTATCTTTCCTTTTTCTCTGATTCTCTCGTCTCATCATGGCCATTAACCTCTTAAGTAGGATAAATTTTTTTATTTAACTAGATATTGTCCATTAAGCCACTATACTGTGGTTATGGTTGATGGATGAAAATATTTGAAAAAGATATGTGTGTGCACTCTCTAGATTGTCCCTTCTTGATCATGTGATGGGTAGTTTCTTCTAATTATTTTATTTATATAATAAAACTTCATGATTAAATTGAAATTTGAAAAGTTGGCCTTTATGCTTTTTAGTTGGTTGATTACATTGAAATTTGAAAAGTTGGCCTTTGTGCTTTTTAGTTGGCTGATTACATTGAAATTTGAAAAGTTGGCTTTTGTGCTTTTTAGTTGGCTTATTTTTAGGATAAATATTGTTCAGGCTGTTTTGAATCAGCTCATCTCCTAGCGATTCTTTGGTTTTCCCTCTATGTCACCATTTTTATGGTTTCTCTCTGCAATTTTTATTTTCTTTAATGCTTAGTTTCTATTTTCTAAATGGTTTAGTTGGTTTATACATATGCTATATGAACGACCATGAGTTGATAGCAAAAGTCTTCCAGAGGTATTATGGTTACATAAGTTTTAATATTCTATGTTACCTTGACAATCAAATATAGTAGGACTCGATGATTCTCTATTAAAAATAGTCAAGGTCAAGTGTATGTGTGAAAACAATTGGAATTTTTCTTTGCTTTAATTTACCTTTTCTTTTTTTGCTCATTATTCTTTCTAGCATTCAATGGTACAAAAATTCAGAGTTCTATAAAACCATTTAAATTTTTTATACATCCCTTTTCTGATCCTAGATATCTATAGTTGCCTAAGGAAGCATAAAGGCCATTATCCAAGTGTTTACACAATTTTTTAACACTTACAAACGCTAATTTGTATATATGTATAAACACTTAGAAAGTCTCCAAACACGTTCTAATTTTCTTAAGTGGTGTAAAGGCAAAGGGAAGGAAGAGAAGAAAGTGTAACTATTTCCTTTCGAAGGTTATATGGATTTTGATACATGTTTCTTGAATCTTGTCAAGATAAAAAGAATACTTTCTCTTACAACATTAACATATTCGATCATTTGATCTCATTTCAAATATGACCTTCTACTTTATCCCCACTTATCAATGTTCTTCATTGAACTTAGCCATCCTAAATAGCTCATCCATTGAACTTAGCCATCCTAGATAGCTCATCCACTGTTTCAACCAAGCAGTCAACCTAGCCATAAACTTAATAAGCAAGGAAGTAATAGCCAGTTTTGTTTGATATTAATATTACTGTAGTATCAAACAAAGAAAGAAAGTTGAAAAATTCAAATATTGTTTATTAGGTACAAAATTGGATGTATGGAGATCTACTAGATGGCATTTAAAGACAGGAGTAAATAATACTGAATTGGAATCCATATTCATTCATCATTTTGTATGAGAGAATAGTTCCCTCTCCACCCCACTTAGTCCCATCATTTTCATTCACATATCTATGTAATTTTTTATGTTTATTATCTACTTTCTGATGCTTTGCTTTAGAGAACCAAATTAGGTTTTTTTTTTACTAAAATTAAAGTAGGAAGGAAAGAAGCATAAATTTTCATGTTTTATTATCTACTTTCAGTTTCTTATTAGATTCTTGTTTTGATTACAAAGGTTATTGTTTTGATTTCTTTTAAAGTGACTGGGTAAGAGTGTATGATACATGTACAAAGATTCTTGTTTTGATTACAGAGGTTCTTGTTTTGATTTTTAGGCCAATTTTGTGCTTTGACTACCTACTTGAGTGAGGACATACAAAATTGGCGATTATGTTGATATTAAGGTGAACGACGTCGTCCACAAGGATATGCCTCATAAATTTTACTACAGTTACACAAGTCGCGTATGGAATGTTACAAAATGTGCCATCGGCGTCTAGATCGACAAACAGGTTCAGGATTCTTTTTTAAGATATGTTCTAGTTTTTAGAATGTATGTGAATCTGGTGATTTAGGGTAATAGATTGTGTTTGATTTTTATAGAATCTTAATTAGCTTTTGGACTCTGTTTTTCTTATTAAACTTTTTTAGTTTGATGGTTTTGAAATCTGATGAGAGAAAGTTCCATTATGATTTGGACTTTTTTTCTTATTAAACTTGTGATGTTCAAAATGGATTTTGCAGGTCTCGAGAATAGAATTATTAAGAAGAGAATTCATGTCGAGTCGATCATGTGCAGCCTTCTCGATGCACCAAGGAATTTCGCTTGAGGAAGGTGAAGAATAATGAGCTAGAGGCTGAAGCCAAGGCCTAAAGCGCAATCATTTGCACGAAGAGGCAATCGAAAGGCCCCAAACCAGGATTCATGGTTGAAGGTGCTTTAATGGATACTTAGACTCCCATTCCATACGATGTGGTTAATGATCTCAATGGTGGCTATTAGAATTTTTTCCTCTTTGAACTTTTTCCTTATTTTGTTAGTCTTATTTTTGTTTGATCTTTGAACTGCTTGAATAGTACAATTTTCTCTGTATGCTTCTAAATTTTGAATATCAAACTTATGGAGTTGAATTGATTCTTAGTTTCTGGTTTTGGCCATTAACATAAAGCAGTGTTGTTAGAGCTTATCCAAAGTAAATTTTGTTGTGTGATGTTCTTGTTCCCATTGTTTTCATATTTTCATATTTCTTACAGCTGACTAATCTTTCAATTCTTAATCATCATTAAATTTCGATAACAAAACCGAGTTTTTAAAACTAGTTTTGAGTTTCAAACTTGCTTACTCTTTGATATTACTCGTGATAGATAATGCTTTGAATGATTTTGATAATACTTTTTCGAACGCAATAAAAAACGCTACAAAGGGTCTTTTATAATATTTTTCGAATGTTATTAAAACGCTATTGAAACATATTGATAGCGCTTTTTCAATGTTATTAAAATAGCTATTGAAACGTTGTAATAATGCTTTTCAAACGCAATAAAAAGCGCTATAAAATGGATTTTATAGCATTTTTCCAATGTTATTGAAAACGCTACTGAAAATTTTTTATAACGATTTTTCTAACACAATAAAAAATGCTAATACAATTTTCAATTGCGTTTTTTTAACGTTATAAAAAGTATTTATAGCATCATATATGTGCTATCGATAGAGACATATTATAGCATTTTGCACAGCGTTGTAAAAACGATATGGAAAGTCATGGACTTTCAATAACATTAGCTACGACAGCTTTTGAAAACGCTATAAAAAATCAACTATAGCGTTTTTTTATGCTATCGTAATTGATATTTCTTGTAGTGCACCTAGCCCACTAAGTTCGACTAATAGCTAGTGGAATGTTACATGTTAACATAGCTGTATAGTTTATGTTAAAATAATAATGAATAAAGATATGCAATTTGATATTTTTTGGTGATTAACATAATATGGTTTGCTGAGTTGTTTGCACCCTCTTTGCCTGGATAGACACACATATCATAACCAACAAATTTATCTCTATATTTTATTTACAAACTATATTATTATTCAATTATTAACTCTGTATTTTTTTTTCTCAACAAATAAATAATATTGGTAACAAATCTGATTCAATTAAAATCTTTCTTCTAAAAATTAAATTATTTTCATACATATGGACTTAGCTAACTAGAGGGAGAATTCGAATATTAAATAATAGTAAAGTAGTTTGACAGTACTCAAATTGCATTGGCGAACACACGGTTTGCGATATTAATGAAGCATAGAGAACAGAAATTAAAATCTCCATATTTTAATTACTTCAAACATTAGTTTTAATATAATTAGTGGTATAACTCTCCAATTTTTAAATATAATTAAAATATTTGAGGTTTAATCTTTTTACTATAACTAGTAAATATTTTAATTTATTTTTTTCTTTTTAAAAATGTCTGATTCATAAATGTAAGTATTAAAAATTTAGTCCATATAACAAAATATAAAACACATTAAACCGGTCATTTTCTTTAAATATTTAAAGTTTGTTATTGCTCCTTTTGAATTTTGAGCGACTCCAATTTCTTCTTTCTTTCTTTCCATCTTCTTCACAACTGCAGTCACCGATGATGTTCTCCGTTCTATTCTTCTTCGCAAGTTTTCTTTTATATCTTTTTTTTTGAAATCGTGATGATTGTTCTACAATTATTTTTCTTTTCATTATACTTATGATATTATTATCTTTGTTTTCAATCAATCATCAATTTGTATTATTTTTTTTCAATGTGTCCTAGACAGAGATGAATTACATGATCGTTTACCATATGACTTTCAAAAACATCGTTTATCATGAATTACACAAGGACGAACTACACGATCGTATATTATAAACTATACGATCGTTTACTAGGGCTTTTCAAAACTATCATTTATCATGAACTATATGATCGTGTATCATAAATTACACAGGATCGTATATCATGATTTATATACGATCATTTACTATCATAAACTAACAAACGTGTATCATGAACTACACGATTGTTTGAAAGAAACGAGCGTGTGATGGATTAATCACGTGTTTGACTAGGGTACTTTTGATATTTACATTGTTGGTCCATAGACTATTTCATTTTTCTAAATTGTTTTATAAAGTGTAAGTATTTTACCAATTTGTTATATTTTTTTAGAAAAACACCATAATATTATCAATCATATTAATGGAGATTAGCAAACTATTATTATATAATTCTCAAAGTAAATTTAGTTAAATTAAACGATGTTAACAAATTGTTTATATGAGAAGATGAAAACTGTGATATGAATCTTTTATATATTCATGCTGTCCCTCAATTATCATGCTTTAGTTTTAATGAAATTAAATATATATATATATATAAAACAAAGCTTTGTAAAGTCAATATATGATATATATAACTGAAACCTATACATACATACACACACACAAATATATATAACAGTATGAAATGGGTTTCCCCACACGTGTGCATGTGGAAAGCTACCTTCTTGTCTCTTTTGTCACAACTCAGCTTGATCAGCTTCTAAGTTCCAACTGTACAAAATCTCACAATTTGATTTTAAACTCTATTGTTTTCTTCCATATTTTAAAATTATAAGCAAATATATTTATATCAACATTTTTGTATTGTCTTTAAACAACGAAGCATCCATATATCTATAATTCACGCGACCATTTATTTATTATTTATTTTTCTATTCACTCCAATCTCTCTCAATTAAACTTCCTATGTCTTGCTTACATATATTTCTAGTAAATATTTCAATCAACATTTCCGTGGAATATATATATATATATATATATATATATATATATATTATTTTTAATTAAAATTTAATTTAAAAATAATATAAATAAGAAAAATAATTATATACTCCGAGTCCAGGACTCTTCCTATTTATTTGCAGCTCAGGGATCTGTTTTAAAAAAGAACACCTTTTTCTGTTTTCTGTAGTTAATTATTGTGGTATTTGTAAAATTTTGATGGATGAATGGTGTATCTAGAAGACAAAATGGAAAGTTAGAAAGGAAAAAAAAAAAAAAAAAAAGATGGATAGATAGATAGAGTGTCTTGGAGAAAGGGTTATAGTATTAAAGTAATGTTTAGGGGTATGAGCTGGAGACGTGGGTGGGCAGGAGACAATCCTTAAACATTGCTGAATTTTGTGTTTTTGGATCCAAATCTCAATCACAA
>JBBPDI010082815.1:0-13537 GCA_037974545.1 Cucumis variabilis
CTATTTTTCTTTTATTCCTTTCATATAAAAGAATAACATAAAATTAGAATAGGCTAAGAAAATATCGGGTTTACAACACCGTTAATTTAACTTAGCGGACTAGATGTTTACGTTTCATGTAGCCACTTATCCCACTAAGTGTTAGTGGGATTATCCAACAAAATGTTGAATTTTTTCACTAACTTTAGTTCAAGGGCAATATAGTGGTCACTTAACCATTCAACTCAAAAGCCAACAAATTGAATTTTTATCATTTTATCCATCTTGACTAATTCTGACCTTCTGAGTATGAATCTACATTCACTTGAATATAAAGTCGATCAAAATTTGACTTTTCAAAGTAAAAAATCAACATTTTGACATTTTTCAACTTTGACTATTTCCATCCTTTTTTAACTTCCAAATATTAATCTGCATTCATATTTCTAATATTTAAATCATAATTAAACATAAAACTCTATCTCAAACTGATAACTGATTGTTATATTAAATTTATTAGTTGGTTTCTCTTTTTTTTACCTAATTCAAACAATTCAAATTATTCCATCATATTGTTCTAAGTTAATTTTGTACGAGCTAGCAGAGGAACCTAATGGAATTATAGATCATGTGCTCCAACAATTTGAGATCAACTGGCTAAATCTTTTTAGACTGAGTAAATCAATATTCATTAACTAATAGGTCATTCCACTAAAATCTAATGGTTGCACTCCCTTCAGTATAGATATATTTTTGTCCCTCTGATATAATCATGATTAGTAAGTTAATTCTTCATAAGTTGTTCGTAACCTCGATTGGGTCAAAATACTGTTTTACCCCAAAATTACATCTTACACCTTAAGTCCCACTAATCCACTATTGAATAATTGGTTTAAGGTCCAACCTATAAACTGAATCCCTCTTTTGTCAATGAAAGGGAGAGACCCCTCGTTCCAGACTTTGATTCAGTCCTTAAGAAAACAACCTATCTACTAATGCTAAAGTGGGTAGAAGTGAATTCCATCTATCACCCTATGTCTCGAGCTATCCACCTAGTCTTAACCCCTAAAATGGAAGGCTTATTGGGCCAATGTTATTGAGTTGCCTTCAGATATGCAAATCTAAAGATAATTCTATTTGAATAGAAGTTCATAGTTAGCTCGAGATTAAGATTAAGTTACCTAGATCATCAATAATCGAAATAGTAAGTTTGAAACAATCAACAGTATTATAACGTAAAATTGACTATCTCATGGTTCCAATCTTACGTAAACTCTGTTGGAATTTATCCTAAAACTCATAATTTGTAATCATATTCGATTAAATAAAGTCGTTATTGAGAATTTTTTAGTGAAATTGAATATTATAATCTTAAATCCAATAAACTAAGGTTCCAAGGCTATTTTGAGTAAATTTGAACTTCATGTAAAGAAATAAACGTCAATCAAGTTAGAGTATATAGCCTAAATAATCTATAATGTATGAATAAGGTTGGGCATCTTATTTTGAGACACTACGGAGCAGTTCCCTTTGTAGTTATTACAAACAATGTGATCTTGAATTGTTAATGTAAAGACATGAAACTAGGGACTGATAACGTGAAGAAATGTTCATTATTAAACCCTTTTTATTAGACTGATGAGGTCAAAATGCATAAAAAGATGATCAAGACACGTTACACATGTTATAAATTAATAAATATTTAGAAATAAGCTTACATAAGTGTCATACCTATTTTATGCGATTATCATGTTTAAACGCAGGATAAATGAAAAAAGAAGAAAGGAACAAATCACATAGGACATCTCATGCAAAGGCTACACGATGGTAACTAACTTGGCAATTAACAACCTCAGACATGGATCCACGACATCACGCAAGAAAAGCTCACTAGAAGACAAGGATAGTAGTTGGAGTGATGTGACTTCACAGGGTCGGATGTTAGTGCTGACACACTAAGAGGAATAGAAGTTTTTCGCCTAAAAGTAACCTATACAAGCACTTTGTCCTTACCAAAAGAAGGGAAATCTGAATGGACAAAGAGAGGTCTGAATGGATCATTAGATGCCTGAATAAGCCGATTTAGAGCAGCGAGTTCAAGCAAGAGAAGAGTTCTTCCCACGTTTTTCCCCTAACTTGTAACATGTTTCCATTCTTCTTTCCTTCCATTTTTGCATTTCTTTGTAATATATATTGTTCATATTGTACAATGGTAAGGCCTACACTCTTTACATATATATATTACATGTTAATACCTTTTTGATCCATCATTTCTTAACCTTTCACTCGTCAATGTGTTATGAGTAGTTAAGCTTGTGGTAAGTCATCGATAAGGAGTCTAGCTTATTAGTCTTATCGCATTAGTTGAGTTATGTTCATGACTCTGCCAGTGTCAATCGCCAACTACCCGAGAGGGTAAGTAGTAAGAATAAGGCTAATGCGCACAAAGAGGAGTTTGGTAACAAACATCACTTTAGCGAGATAACTTCCAACATTTGTATCCTGAAAGGCGAACAAGTGCGGATATTAGGCACTGAGAGGTTGTTGTCCTTAAACAAGAAGTTCTATAAGTACTATAAGTG
Organism: Cucumis variabilis; assembly: GCA_037974545.1. Lineage (NCBI taxonomy): Eukaryota > Viridiplantae > Streptophyta > Magnoliopsida > Cucurbitales > Cucurbitaceae > Cucumis > Cucumis variabilis. The sequence goes on from JBBPDI010082815.1 coordinate 2,562, forward strand.
AAGTCTTCTAGATATATCATGCCTAGTCAAGCATTTGCATCCCGAGAGGTCAGCAAGTGTGACGTCTAAACACTTTAAGAGAATGTCGCCTTAATCATGAGCTAATTACATAATTTATATCGTATCAAGGCTCTCACATTATTTAATCATCTAATAACGCATAGACCTTCCTTCACCTTTTTTTTCGCATACAAGTTAGTTTGTTCAATCCCCCACCTTGCCATAATTTATTCTCTGTACATAAGTCTCTAGTTGTAGATAAGTAGTTTTAGTTACCTTTATATCCTTTCTGCTTGATTCTCATAACGCTTAAACGATGAGAAGACCCTAGAACTAACGTCTATAAACAATTTCCTGTGTTAGACCCTAGATCACCCAGGTAAACCTACTGTTTCGCTTGCACTTAGGCAAGCAGTAGAAAAATTTGTGCTCAACGAGGACTTATACATAGTGAGCATCTTACATGTTATTTTCATGACCCATGACTCATCGCCTAAATTGAACCATGTTATACAAAGAGTTACAGTGAACGCATCACGCGCAATGACTTGACTTAATGACGTATTACAATTGCGAATACATACATGAGATTGTTAAGTCCAAACCACCAACCAAGTTTTTGGCGTTGTTGCTAGGGAATTGATTTATAGATGTTATATTAGAGTCTTACTTTGAGTTCGGGCAAAGAATTTGATTTTGGTGAATCACGTGATTAACCAAAAATCACACCAAGAGGTTCAAGGTACTGGAGTAATTGGTGATTGCTTGAACCAACCCCAAGACCAATATATCTTTCGAATAATGACCTAGAAAAATCTCAAGGGATGCAGTTGGTCGTAAATGAAAAAGATAATCTCCATTAAGTCATCAATAGAAGTGTCCTCGAATGGAGCTGACAAGAAGCACAATTTCAGTGACCTAAGCGACAAGGACCGAGAAAGATCATTTGAACATTGTAATAAATGATTGAGAGCAGAGACTTATTGCGATCAACAATCAAGACACTGAGAGTCATGATTCAAATGATCAATAAAGTTCAGGAACGATGCGGTCAGGAAGCTATATGGAACAAGAGCGATGATACCATAGTTCTTTCACGCCAAGAAACCTGAACGCGAGGATGCATCTGTAAAGTATAAATCCTCCAAAAAAAATTTTAAAATTGCATCTTATATTAGTGTACATATTTACTTATACTCTTATACCTCCGTAAGTATTTTTATACATGTAAATCAATTTTGTATTCAATTTCTGTTTATCCTTTAATCTCATAAGGGGATTGCGCATTACATCACAGAAATATAGGTAGTCTAACCTTCCTACACAAATTAGGTAGGTTAGATTTCATTGGAAAACATTGAAATCTTTAGGAGGTATGAAGCGTCTTGTAAAATCCCACAGTTCTTAAACTTTCAAGAAACTTTGAATGTGTCGTATCTCGAGCCAAGAGTAATCTGTCAGGTTTATCACGCCACACTTAATTTGACAAGACCATAACCATATGGTAATCACATCTTTAAACCGTGTTAAGATGACCTATTTAAACTCTTGAGCTTAAAAAGAAGAAGAGAAGAAGAAGAAAGAAAATGTGAATTAGTCAGGCGAGGAAGGAGGATCTTGAGCTTCCAATAGAAAGAACTTCCTCACTTGATGCTGATTTTACAGAATTACCAACAAGGACCCCCACAAGACCTGCGAAAGAAATTTGGGTCCTTGAAAGAAGAAGTGAAGAAATAGAGTAGGAGACAAAAGTGGAGGAGGAAGCAGCCCAATCGCAAGAAGGAAGGAGGACAAGTATATGCAAAGATGCTCTTATGGGCACAAGTAGAGAAAAGGCGAAAAGAACAATTGGGACCTCATCACCATCCATACAGTGTTCAAAAAATTTGTGATGAGGATATAAACAACAAGAGGATGAAGGTTGAGGATCAAAGAGAGAACAACCTCTTCAGGTTGAGGAGTCCAATGACATCTTGTCGCATACCACCGCCTTGACCTCTACATTATAAGAAAGGCCCTCCAAGGACAAACCACTTAAACTCATCGCAGCTCCAAATTGCCAACATCCCACTCACCTACAAATCTTCCAAGCAATCCTTAGTCGCCTATTTGTAGCGTATATCAATATCCATTATTATGACTTCTTGTATTAGAATAATGAGGTTAAAACGCACATAAAGATGATCAGAATGTATAACTTGCGTTGTAAATGCATAAGTCCTTGAAAATATACTTTACATAAGTGCCATGCTTGTTTCACGCAATTTCAATGTCTAAACGTAGGTTATTGAATAAAGAAAGAAACTAAAGGACCGTAGGAAGCATTTCGCACAAGGACTACAATTAAGAACTCATCTGGCGATTAACGTCTCCAGGCAAGGAACAAAGTTACCATGCGAAGAAGGATCACTAGAAGATAAGAATGGTAGTTGGAGATGATGTTGATGAAAACGGTAGGCATGCACAGTGGAATTAGGATCAAATTTTTACTCTATTGTTACTAAACTAGTTCAGTGATTAACATGCATAAAAAATCCTAAAATAACATAGATAGGGTTGAAAGAAAAACTTACCTATGAAGTTTTTCTTCTTTTGTATTCTCTTCACGATTTTGATGTCAACACAACCACTAGAGTTTATCTGCTATTCTCCAGACTTGGAACCGAGTTATGGGACTTTAAAATGGTAGAGAAATAGAGAGAGATGATATCCTTTGGAATAACCTAACCTTTTAGTTTTTCTCCTTTATTTTTGTTTTGATGTTAAGAGAGTCAAAAATGAAAAGAGTTCTTGGTTTTATTTTTGTAATTCTCAATTACAAAATTAATTTTTAAATTTCAAAATCCAAGAGTCATTTCACCTTTGCATAAAACTTGTTTACAAGCAAACTACATGCAAGAGCTTCCCTATCTTACCACTTGGCATTCTAATTGGTGTAGGTGTCTTGCATGCAATAAGTCACTTGCATATCACAAGCAAATGATAAGCTTGCCAAATCTCAATAAGTGTTATTATTTAAATTAGTCTAAGGGCAATATGGTAATTCAACATTTAAATCAAATTCAAAGTTTAACTTTTTCAAGTCGAAAGTCAACATTTTGATTTTTAATAATTTTGTTCATCTTGACTAATTTTAACCTCCCAAGCATGAATCCATATTCATTTCTCTAAAATTTAAATCACAATTGAATATAAAGTCGGTCAAAGTTTGATTTTTCAAAGTCAAAAGTCATCATTTTGACTTTTTACATCTTTAACCTTTTTCATCCATTCCAAGCTTCGAAATATGAATCCATATTCATATTTAAATAACATTTAAAATGAAGCTCTATTTTAAGTTATAACCGATGATTATATCATATATATTTTTTGGTTTCTCTCTATTTACTTAATTTGAACAATTCAAATTATTCTATCATAATGTTCTAAGTTGATTCCTTGTGAGCTAGCGGAGGAACCTAATGGACCTATAGATCATGGGCTCCAATGATCCGAGATTAACTGGCTAAACAGTTTTAGACTGAGTTAATCAACCTTCATTAACTAACTGGTCATTTCACTAAAGTTTCGTAGTTGCACTCTCCTCACTATAGATATATTTGTGTCTATGTGATATAACCATGATAAGTAAGTTAATCCTTCACAGGTTGTGCATAATCTCGGTTGGGTCAAAGTATCGCTTTACCTCCAAGATTATATATTTACTCCTTAAGTCCCACTGATCCACTATTCAACAATTGGTTTAAGGTCCAACCTTTAAACCAAACCCCTCTTGGGCCAATGAAAGGGTGGGGCCCCTTGTTCAAGACCTCGATTCAGTCTTTAAGGGAACATCCTATCTACTAACCCTAGAGTGGGTAGGAGTAAATTTCGTCTTGCACCCTATGTCCCTAGCTATCCACCCGGTGTTACCCTTGAAATTGGAGGCTTATTGGGCCAGGGTCATTGAGCTGCCCTCACATATGCAAATCTAAGGATAGTCCTATGTGAACAGAAGTTCATAGTTAGCTCAAGATTAAGATTAAGTTACATTGGATATTTATAAATGAAATAGTCGATTTTAAAGTCAACGGTGTTATAACCTAAAAGTGACTATTTCTATGGTTCCAGTCGTATGTAAACTCTTTACATAGAATGTCTCCACTTCCATATCTCTACGTGAACGATTTAGGATCACATCATTTGTACTAACTACAAAGTGAGTCGTATCTATAGTGTCCCAAGAATAAGGTGTCCAATCGTATTCGTATACTATAGACTATTCAAGCTTGATCCACATTATGTCTTTACATGAAGTTCAAGTTTACTTAATAATCGCCTTAGGTCCTTAGTTTATTGGCTGTAAGATTATAGTATCAATAACGATTTTATTGAATAGAATATGATTGCAAACTATGAGTTTTAGGACATAAATTCCAACAAATGTGACGTGTGACAAACATTTTTGGGTAAACGACGCAGACAAGTTCAAAAGATAGAAGTTTCCCTCCAAAATGTTGTCTATATAAAACCATCTCCCTCAACCTACAAGGGGGCCGAATAGGCCAAGAAAGTTCGAATAGACCAAAAAAATCTTTAGAGAGAGAGAGCTACCTGGAGAGTATGTAACCGTGATGAAGAAAAAGAATATATTTTGATTCCCTAACTTGTAATAGCATTCACTTTCTCTTCTTTCCATTTTGTTGTTTCATTCATACTTTATTCCTCATATTATATATATTGTTCATAAGTTTGTAACCCACATTCTTTGATTATTTGTATATAAACTTAGCCCTTCAATCTGTCATCTCTCATCTTCTGTAAGTCTGCGTGTTATTTAGTTTGAGTAGGTGACAGTTCATGATAAGAAGAGTTGCTTATAATTCTTAACGTGTTAATTGAGCCTTAGTGATTGCTTGACCAGCATAAATTGCTAACTGCCCGAGAGGGTAAGTAGCTAGAACATAATTAGCATGCTTGGAGAGGATCTTTGCTTCCTTACGAAAGTATTTCTAACATTTAGATTCCAAAAGGAGTGCAATTGTGGACATTGGTTGCTATGAGGTGACAATCCTTAATCATGAAATACTATAAGATGCATAAGTGGTTTCTTCTAGATATAACCCGCTCAGTCATATTTGGTCATATAGATCTCTAAAAAGCAATCATGTGTGGCATATATGTATTCGTGAGAAGCAGTCCTTAATCACAAGTGTGTCTTAACAAGTTGGATCACATCAAGGTTATCTCCCTTCTTATTCATATTGAAAAGTGATAATGTTAAATATCCTTTAGCTATATCATATGCATTTAACTACAGGATTAACTAAAGGTAAATAGAAGATAAACAGGACACTACACTTTGATAACCAAGTTCGACAAATATGGCCTACATCTAGGGAGCTTCTTTACTCAGATTAGAAATATTATTAAGATTCATCATAGGTAACATGTTTCTCCAGTTACAAAAGATAGTTATAACCATAACTAAAATAAACTCAAGCTTCCCCTGAATATAATCAGAATCTCTTTGAAGATAAGTTCAAGCTTTCCCTTAATCTATAAGTTGATCCCTCAACTCAATCCTCTTCATGTATATTCCTTATCTTCCCAAAGAATTCTACACTACATGAAGTCTTCAATAGCATGCTAATCAAATTATAACCATTAGAACTATCACCTTTTGAACACTTTCCTTGAGGAGTGCATCTGATATATTTTTCGAAATCAATTCTTTTTGCCAACCGCTATATTCATCACAAAGCAACTAATATAGCCTCTTCATCGATATCTTATCTAGATCATATTTTCCCCATTAAAGGAAACAACCTTAAACCAAAACTTCTAGATATTAGGAAGATTTGGAATTTATAAAATAGTTGTAAACAAAATAATTTATTTAACAAAAATATTATCCTAACAAACTCCCCCTTTTTTGCCAAATATGATAAAATTCTTTTTGTGATCAATCAGAGCCACATCAACATTCAGACAGCGAAAACACTTACTACCCCAGGATACACACACCAAAATATTTACACAACCTAGAGCATTAGCCACAGACAAGGACCATCATAAACTTCGATTCAGAAGACAAACACAAAGCTAAACCAGAAGTCAAGCAGACAGTCAAGCCAAAAGTCTTAAACCCATGTTCATTTATACTCAGTAGCTGATCACAAAATATACACCACAAAATTCTAATAACTAAAAAAATTCCAAAAAAAACCAATTTAACAGTCGAGAGATTAACAATCAAGCCATAACTACACCCAACAAAAACAAACCCAAAACAACCAATTGTGTCCCAACCAACAGCACCAGCAACCAAATTGCCAATTTAAATTATGTTCAACGAAGAAACCAAGTTAGACTATGTTCAAGAACTCATCCTTTGATAAAAAAAGAATTGAGAAAATCTAAGAGTCAGCACGCCTAGAAGATGCAATCGATTGCAGATAGCAGATAAGAGCATCAATTTCCACCTTTCTATCATTAAGCAAAGAAATTGATGATCCCAAAGCTCGAGACTCAGCAAAAAGAGAGTTCCACACACGAGCAAGATCACCATCAGCCATCTCGGTGCCCACAGAGGAACTAGGAGAATCAGAAGTAAAAGGATTAGCAGCGCGAGGTGGATAGCCCGTAAACTCAATATCAGCCACATGAGATCCTTCAAATAGTTTGTAGCTCAATGATAACGTTCGAGAACGCAGACCAAAGGCATCAGAGTCACCAAGTATATCAAAATGAAAATGAAGAATCAAACTCAAGAAGAAGCAAGGCAAAGCAATTGGAATTTTGACTCAAATGTGCCAACATGACGAAGAAGTTAAAAGTAGATAAACAACCCGTGCCAACAGTAGACCCTGTGCCAAGCTGAAATAGAAAGGTGGCTAAAGCCATAGATACGCTAGAGGCACGGGACGATGGAAACCAATTTACAATACCAATTTTATGCAGAATTGCATACTTGATACTCAAGGAGGCAGTAGGAATGTCCGACGTGGTCCACACAGTAAGGGAACCTCCTGTCAACGCAGAGGCTTAAGTGCATGTGGATGGTGCCTGTTGATCAAATTCCAATGAAGTTGAGAGGCCAAGAAAGGTATTAATCACCGAGGGAGAAAGCACAATCTGTCTACCACGCACATGAACAGATTGATAATCCAAACTACTAAGATCATCAAAATCTGAAGGTAGATTTGTAATGACCTCCCTAATAAGACGAGGGTAAAATGGCCCAACATTTAGAATTGTGCAAGAGAGTCCAGAGCAATTAATCAACTCCATGATAGTTACACACGACTAATGTTTATCAGATACATTCACTTCATCATCCAATCGTCGTTGAACAACATACTTCCAACGTTGGGCATTTTCTACATGATGAAAAGAAATACCGTCTATAGGAACAGAGGGAATGTTGCGTGGAAGTTGTCTTCAACCAGTCTTGATGGTAACTCTCCTTGGTTCAGGAGCCTTGGTAGTCTGAGACGGAGACAGAGGCACAGATGACTCTGGTGAAGGAAGTACGCACCATGAGTGGAGAAGACACAGTTGCCTCAGGAGAATTATCCTATGCAGCAGTCACAGGAGAACCGTGTTTAGACGAAGAGGATGAAGACTGGTGAGTCGGCATAGTATTAGAGGAACTACTAGAGGCACCAGGTAAACTTTGAGGTGATTCATTAACCACCGGAGCTTTGCCTTTTGAAGATGACTGACCAAAGCCCTTTTAAGTGATTTAGACACAGTCGTAGTAGACTGAAGCTTAGAACACAATAATTCAGCCAACAGTACCTCATCCTGTGAATCTGATTCAAAAGATGAACTTGAAGCCATAGCTAACGGCTCATCATGTGTAGACGAAAAGCTAATAGAGCTAATAGAAAGAGAAACTTTACCTCAGTCAGCAAGCCAAACGTATGGTCGGCGAGCAGGCACACTTTTGACTCTTTTGCCTCACATACGAACACCGTGCATGTTAGTTTAGATGGTAGGATCATGAGAAGGAACAGAAACTTCTTCATAGTAGTCGTGCCTAGTACTCACCATTTTGATCAAGAAGATGTTAGAGGGAAGCAAGAACGATGCCTAAATCTTGAAAAACAAACCCTTCATCTCAAATAAGTAGAATTCCCACCTAACATACACCAACCGATCAGATATACACTATTAACTAATAAATGCATTAGACCTGGAGCAAGTGGGCCAAAAATGATCTTCCAGGGCCTAACACAAGTAAATACAAACTCAGACTGTTAAGAAAAAGGGCAGCATACTCTCAGTTCTGCTCGTAAGTGCTCAGAAAAAGTAGCATCCAGAGGTTTTGTGAATATATCAGCCAACTGAAGATTTGACTGAATGTGCATTAGTGAGATAACTTTTCCTTCAACCAGATCACGAATAAAATGATGTTGAATATCAATATGTTTGGTGCAACTATGTTGAACTGGATTTTTTGAAATATCCATAGCACTCATATTATCACAATAGAGAATCATGGTTTCTTGAGAAAAACTATACTCACTTATCATTTGCTTCATCCAAATGAGTTGTGAGCAAGCACTTCTAACTGCAATATATTCAGCCTCAGCGGTTGATAGAGAAACAGAATTTTTCTTTTTACTAAATCACAAAATCAAGTTATTTTCCAAGAAGAAACACCTTCCAGATGTAGACTTCCTATCATCCACACATCCAGTCCAATCTACATCATAATATCCAACAAGAGATGAATTTGTATCGAACGAGTAAAAAATCCCATAATCAGATGTACCTTGAATATATTTGATAATTTGTTTAGCAGCTTGCAAATAAGAGTTACGGAGGTAGATTGAAAAAAAGCACACACTCTGACAGCATATGCAATATCAGGACGACTTGTTGTAAGATATACTAGACTTCCAATAATACTTCTGTACACTTTCTGATCTACAGCTTCTGTCATACAGTCTTTGGAGAGTTTCACATGTGTAGCTGCTGGAGTGAGCTTGGATTGAGAGTTTTCAAGGCCAAATTTTTTAATTATATTTTGAGCATACTTTGCTTGAGAGATAAAGATACCACTCTTATCTTGTTTGATTTGCAGGATAAGGAAGAAAGATAATTCACCAACCAGACTCATCTTAAATTCAGACTTCATGACAATTACAAAGCTATTTACATTATCATCAGGAAACCCTCCAAGGATAATATCATCCACATATATCTGAGCCACAATGATATCCTGACCCTTTCAATTAATAAAAAGGGTTCTATTTGAGCCACCGCAAACATACCCATGTCTTAGTAAATACTCAGTAAGTCATTCGTACCATGCCCAAGGTGTCTGTTTTAAGCCATACAGGGCTTTGTTCAACCTGTATACATGATGAGGGAATTCTGGATCAATAAAGCCTTTGGGTTAGGCAACATATACTTCTTTATTCAAATACCCATTTAAGAATGTGCTTCTGACATCCATTTGGTACGGCTTAATCTTTTGGATACACGCAATGGTAAGCAATAAGCATATGGCTTTAAGTCTAGCAACTGGAGCGAAGGTCTCATCAAAATCAACTCTTTCGATCTGAATGTATCCTTGAACAACTAGGCAAACCTTATTACAAGTGATGAGGCCATGTTCGTCTTTTATTTTTGAAAATCCACTTTGTTCCAATAATATTAACATTGGAAGGTTTAGGTACTAACCTCTAGACATTAAGTCGTTGGAATTGAAGAAGTTCTTCTTGTATTGCACTAATCCGAAATTCATCTTCGAGAGCTTCTGTGACTGACCCCAGTTCAATAGAAGAGGTATAACATACATTTGCAATTAACTTTGCATAATCAACACGCTCCTTGATACAGACAATAATAGTCTAGATGAGTTGCGATTTTTAGCTGACTCTGCTATGGTAGAGATCACTCGATCCAAACAATGACCTTTCTGCTAAAAACATACTAATATTTCTTTCTAACTTAAACTATACGATGTAGTAGGCTCCCGCCCGTCACTTCCATCGTCTTTGTCGTAATAGACGCGTCCATCACTCCTATCAGCATCGTTGTCATAAGCTACACTCAACATCAACAACATAATATAACCTATGTGCACATGGTATTATATAGCCTCGGGCTCAATATTTCAACCATGTAGTTAATGAAAAACTCATAAATCACATGAAAACATTAAAGCATGACTGCTTATCTTAACCATTCGTAAAACTCAAGTTTTATTAGCTTACTCGTGAAAAATTGAAAATTTAAAACAATGCTTGCTTAATCTATGCTTCGCTTAAAAAAAAATAGTGTTTCAAATGATAGAACACGAGACATGAACAGTGGAATTATGATTTTATTTTACTCTAAATGTATCTAAATCATTTAGAAATTAGCATGCATTAATACCCTAATTAAATGTAATTAGGGTTAGAAAACATACATTCGTACCTTTCAAATTCCTCGTAATCACCTCACAAACACGAACCTGAGACCACTACAAGTGTTGACCTACTATTTTCTGGACTTAGAATTGAGTTGTAGGACCTAATAAGTGAAAGAACTAGAAAGAGAGAGATGAAAATTAGATTAGGGTTGGGAGAACTATGTAATTTTTTAAAGTTTTTTTTTCACTTTTTGTATTAATTTCAAAAATAAAAAAATGCCAAAAGTTTTTTTCAATTTTGAAAACAAGCCTTTAAATAGGCAAAAGACATGAAACTCTATTGCATGTGAAAATTAACCTAAGTCCAACACCTCACATTCCACTCATTCTTAATGGGTTAGGTGTTTACATCTCATGTAGTCACTTATCTCACTATAGGTCATTTTATAGGTCGTACCTTAAACCAATTATTCAATAGTTGGTCAGTAGAACTTGATGTGAATCATGATGTTCCACTTGTTCCAAAAGGACTAATTACAATATTTAAAGCATCAAAGATTCAACAATCATTCATTCTTCATGTACAAGAATGGATAGGATCGATTCACCGTGAATTTCATGTGCC
>JBBPDI010082828.1:0-13535 GCA_037974545.1 Cucumis variabilis
ATGAATATCCATGGGGAAGGTTGTCATATAATTTAACATATGAATTTTTCAAGAAAGCTACTTGTGTGGACAAAAAAGGTGCGGTCTATCTACAAGGATTCCCATTAGCCTTAGTCTATTGGACATTTGAAATCATTCCAAAACTATCATATTTAGAGGTTGGTTTTGGAAGAAAATTTTATGATAATGGTCTAAGAATAACAAGATAGGAATGTTTGTGGCCAGATGAATGGAGGACTTTGAAGGAATACGTATTTGAATCCAATGATGTAAGTAATTCTTTATTTTTATATTTTCCAATTTTTTCATTTGAATTACTTGTTTGATAGGCAGTGATAGAACTCTGTCACTTGCTATCACTGGTAGGTAGTGATAGAAATTCATTGTCACTGGCTATGATTGATAGGCAGTGATAGAACTCCATCATCACTGGCTATCACAATGGTGCTGAATAATTTTTCTACTTTTTTAGTTGTAGTTTTCGATAATTTCACTCCAAATGACAGAGGAAGAATCTAAGTGAGAGATAATGCAATATTTTATTGACATAGAGAAGGAGATTGGGGGGAGAAAAAAAGAAGAACTAAATGAATTAACTGAAGAAGGTGGAAGAAATGAAGTGATTGTGAAAAGAATTGTGCAAGACATTAAGAAGTTAAAAAGAAAATCAGAAGAGAATTATTGAAGGACAACAGAAAATTCAAGAGGAACAAAAAGAATTTAGAAAAGGACAGAAAGAAATTATTAGTTTGTTGGGAATGATTAAGGGTGCATAAAGAATGTTTCGTTGAAAATCTTCCTCAAGAGTCTGAAAAAGAAAAAGAACTTGATCTGACCTTGAAGAAAAACAAACCACCTTCTAATAGTCTGGATGTTTTGGAAGATGACAGTAATGTTGATAACATGATAAACTATGTGAAGAATTATTTATCTTCGATAAGTCTTTGGTATATGATATTACTTTTTAAAATTGTTACTATTAAATTACTAACTATAAAATTTCTTTTTTATTATAGGTTGAAATTGAAAATGAAAATCAAACTCAACAACTTGAAACACAAGAGTCAGAACCTATTATTGCAACGGTTGGTTTGGGAACTACTGCTGCAACTCAAGTGCTAGGAGATGATGAGATAGCAACAGATAAAGAAAAGGTTTCATTCATTTTATTAAAATACTTGATTTTGATAACTGTGGAAATAAGTCAATAAAAATGATAACAAATTGTGTTGTTGTAGGAGATTGAAGGTGAAGATTTAGAAGAAACTTTGATAACTCAAGAGTTAGAGGATGGTGATGAAGAAAAGGTTTCATTCTTTTTATTAACAAATTGTGTCTCATTTTCAGTAGAAATTAACTTCAAACTGTTTTTGCTCGTAGATTGAAATATGAAGTAGTTATGCTATCTTATTGATAGTCTTCTATCACTGATAGTCAATGATAATCTTCTAAGTTTTTTTTTACAATAACTAGTTTATAGCTAAATTTAATGAATTTCAAGATTTTGATGTGGAAGAAAATGAAAGAAGGGAGAGAAAGTCAAAATTTAGAAACGACGAAAAGGTAAATGTAGTTTATGTATAGTGCATATAATCTTTACGACAAATTTAACTTTCTTTTTTACAATTATTAACTAAAGATACTTTCTTGCAGCTTATTGATGATAAGCACAACAATGAAGAAGATAATGTAGAAAATGAAAAGAATGCAAGAGTAAAAAATAAAAGAAAACAAACTATTGCAAAAAAGGTAAATAAAAAACAGTGATTTTTCATAATGTTGCTAATATTTATATCACTGACATTGTTTCTTATTACCATTATGTTAGATATCTGAAGTTGAAATTGAAGGAAAAGGGAAACGCAAAAAGTTTAAAGCAAAGGTATTAATTGATGATGATTACCAAGTTGTGAATGAAAGGTCAAAAAAAAAATAATAAACAAACAAAAGCAATGAAGACAATCTCTCCCAAAAAGATGCAAACAAGGTAAGCCTCCAAAAAACAACATCATCGTTAATGAACTTTGCTCCAAGCTTCAGCTTAGGACTGACATCTCCATCCCAAACTGATCCTTCACAATGAACTACATATTTTTGTGGATGATGTATTTTGAAACTTGCTTTTGTACTTGTAAATTTTGTTTAAGCTACATTCTTTGTATGTAGTGGATATGGGTGTTGTTGTATAACAACAACTTTTGTAATATGCTACATATTTTTGTAAATTCTGAAGGTAATGCATATGAGTGTTGTTGTATAATGACAGTTTTTATAATATGCTACATATTTTTGTAAATTCAGAAGGCAATTGATATCTTTCTATCAAGGAAGGCAATTGATATCTTTTTATCAGGGATGAAAATTAATAACTTTATATCAGGGATGATGGAAATTGATATCTTTCTATCAGTGATGGAAATTGGTATCTTTCTATCAGTGATAGAAATTGATATCTTTCTATTAATTGTAGAAGAATTGATACATGAAGTTTATTTCTATTGGGATATAAATTCTTATCGATGATAGAAATTGGTATCAATGTGTATCGATTCAATTTTATAAAATTTATAAAATTAATTCGAAAAAAAATACATAGAGTTTCAATGAGTTTATACACCACATGTTTCAATTCAAAGATGAATACAAACAAAGACATCGACAATTTGTATTAATATAAAGAAATTGAAAAAATAAGACTCGTAAATTCCAATATAAATCCATTCGGCGATACAACGTAAAAATGCAACTATAATGATTACATCACTGATTAATTTGACGAAGTTTGCAAGTCCTAGAATTATGACCCTTGCCATGACAACTACTACATCTTGTTGAGCTACTATTAACCTTACCGATTCATGAAATTCTTAATTTTTTAGGTCTTCCAGCTGGACGTTTAAACATAGGAGGTAAAGTTATAACGTCGTCGTTTACAACCCTCAAATTTGAATGAACTCCAACTAGTCGCACATATCCTAAATATGTTGACAACAATGTATGTGAATGATAATAATCATACACATAAGAATAAGTATCTAGGTTAAGCATCTGAAGAACAACAAGAGCATGAGAACAAGGAATCTCATGAAAATCCCATACTTGATAGCTACAAGATCCCAAATTCAATTTCACTATGAATTGTTTATCATCGGCCATTACATTGTATTCAACATTGTTGATAGGATGAACCTACCAAATGAAAATAGAAAAAAAAATCAACATTTACAAATAAAAATTCATAGTTCTATCACTGATAGACAGTGACAGACTCCTATCACTGATAGACAGTGACATACTCTTATCACTGATAGACAGTGACAGACTTCTATCACTGCCTTTCTTTCTTCTATTGATATAATATATCTAAATGAAAAGAATAAAAAAAATAAAAGAACTCTTACGAAGAAACTTTTTTATTCTTCATGTTGCTTGCGTAATATACTTTCAGTCCAAGAGGTTAAAAAAATTTTCATTGACAAACTAGCTTCTCTTCGATCATGAAACCACTTTTGCAAGAACTCTCTAATTCCATCAAGTAAACTTGCAACAGGCAAGTTTCTATCCTCTTTCAAAACTGAGTTAACCCTTTCTGAAGGATTTTTTGTCATCATATCATACCTTCTTCTTCGTGAATATGTTCGAGACCACCTCTCAAATCCAACATTATTAAGATAACTTCATATATCTAGGTAAATAGACTCCATAGATCTTATGTTGAATTCAAAGTCATCAAAAGTATAAGATTTAGCACAACTAAAGTAAGATCGATCAATCAAATAATCCCTGAAACATTTCTTCAAAATTTTAAAAACATGTTGCATGCAAACACAGTACTCAACATCCTTAAATACACTTAAAACACCCTTTGGAATGCTCAAATGCCTATAGGAGATAATGACTAAATGATTACGATCCTCAAAACAAGTATGTAAATTTTCAAAAAATCATTTCCAGGATGTATCATTTTCTGAGTCAACAATAGCAAATGCAAGGGAAGGATATTATTGTTACCATCTACTGTTGAGGCTGCTAATAAAGTACCACCAAACTTGCATTTTAGAAATGTGCCATCAACTGATATGGTAGGTCTACAATACCTCCAACCCTCAATAGATGAACCAATAGCCATGAAACAAAACTTGAAATTCCCATTTTCATTCATCTCAAAAGCAGTGTATGTTCTTACACAAAAATATATGAAAACAAGTACATCATTGTTACTAATAAATTGTTTATCTTTGTACATAAACAGTGATAGTTATCTGTTACTTTCTATCGCTGATAGACAGTGATAGATGGCTATCACTGATAGACAGTGATAGATGCTATGTGACAATGATAGAAAATTTATATAAAAATACATCATTTGCAGTAATACCTGGATTCATCTCCTTTAGTTTCTCCAAGAACTTTGGTATCAAACTATAAGACTCAACAACATCACCATTTAATGATTTTAATATATATTCTTTTTCTCTCCAAGCTTTTTGATAACTAATATTAACACCAAGCTTAGTACGAGCCTTATGAATAATATCTTGGAAGAGATTGATCAGTAGACCTAAACCTAAAATCCTCTTTGAAGCAATTCCCAATTACAGATGAAGAAGCTAGCATATGAGTACTTTGCATTGAATTCATAGAACAATCATGGCCAGACATATACTTCCTAAGCATCCATAAATCACTTTTCTTATATCAAGATACACGAACATACCATTGATAGCCATCTTGCAAACATTTTAACTCAAGTGAATGTGAATTTGAATTTGAGCGCGTAGTCCGGAATTGAAAATTTTTAGTTACTACTAGTACATAAGAGCATTTTGACAAAATTTCTTTACTTACAAATACATCCTTTTCCTTTAAATCGTTATTAAAATCATAATCTTGTCTAATCCCATCATTTGAAGAAGAACTAGAAGAAGATAAACATAGCCAATTATCATTAGCTTCACTACTGGCACCAATGACACTAGAAGATGCTTCTATACTAGTTTGAGCAACAAGAGAATAATCCATAACATGAGCAACCAAAGGATGCCTAATACTCGAATCTTTAATCAAAGACAGAATCCAACAGACATCCTCATCTTATTTTAAATGTAACACATTTTGAATATTTGTGTGGCCGAAGTCCAATAACACCGATAAATCAATAGAAGAATCCAATTGAATTTCATTCAAAATCAAACTAACTAAACCATCCAAATTCATCATATCATCAACTAGTACTCCAACAACACTGTAATTCTCATAAGAATTGTATTGTGTCCATTGTCCACCATAAAAAACTATTATGGGAATATTAACCATGATATCAAATTACTGCAAAAAAAACAAATAAAATAAAAGAAAAAAACATTATATAAGAAGCTAAAGATATCATGAATACAACCATATCAGTGATAGAAAGTGATAGAGTTCTATCTCTGTCCATCAGTGATAGAAAGTTTGTCCATCAGTGTACACAAATTTTAAATTACTTCACCAAAAACACATAGAACAAAAAAATCAATTAATTAAAACCTAGAAGATTTAAAAAAATATATACCAACAAAGAAAGAAGAACGAGAAGGAAAAGAAGGAAAAAAGAAAGGAATGTTAAAAAAAGAAATTATGTGGATATGCTGGTAATGGATGCTAATCTACAATTATTTTCAAGAGTTACAATAACAAACATTTTTCATTGAATTCTGTAAGATTTAATTTCTTGTTTTGTGGTAATTAAGTAGAGTATTCTTTTTATTTGATTTGAATTAATTAGTATTAATCTTGCAAGTAAGTATCAGATTATCGTTTTGAAGAATTCGATCTTCATGTCTTCCTATTAATTTCACACTGTGATGAAGTTTGCTTGAAATTTAATTTTAAATAAAAACAAAATTATAATAAAAAGTGATTCAAGAATATAGAAGAATAAGATGAAAGAAAGGAAAAAAAATACCAGGATAGGAAGTGTTGCCAATGATGGACGTGAAAACATCGGCCGTGTGAAACCCTGAATTTGAGGTAGATGAAGAAGACGGTACGAAGAAGAGGATGAACACGATTTGAAAAAAACAACCAAAGATCCGAGTAAACACAATGGATGAATAAATTGGAGGAATAGGTCATCGATTAAAAAAAATAGAGGGCGAATATTTGAATAAAACGCCAGGGGTAATCTTGGAATAAAAGAAATTTATATATCTCCTTCAATTTTTTTGCCATAAGATGTAAATAGTTTCAGTTTTATTCTATTTGTGTAAATTCCTCTATAAGATATTTAATTTAGCTATTAATTAATTGAAGAATTAATTAATAATTTATTTTTATTTAATTTAATTTGACTTAATTAAATCTATAAGATGTTGGAGAGATATTCATTCAAATAAGATTTAAATGAAATATTAATTAAATATGATTTACTTAATTATTAAATAATTGATTAATTGTTAATTAATTAGTAGATTTGATAATAGAATCACATGATTCTCTCCTACTTCTTTCCCTATTCCAAGAAGAAAAGAGAGTTATAAATGTTTAGAAAAAAACAGTTTTCTTTAAACGAATTAATAAAAAAGAAAAACCAATCTTCGCTTTGCTCTGTGCATAAAGAAAAACGTTTCTCTTAAATATCTATAAACATTTTCCCATCTCAATTGGTTCCCACAAACTAGTCTCATTCCAGAGGATAGGAAGGTCTTCGACGGGTGGTGTCCTCAATCCGGTGGTTTGTAGATTTAGAGACGTCATTAAAAGTAAGTTCTCTATATCTTTTAAATTAAAAAAATGCTTAGTTTTTATTTAGAATTTTGATTCTAAATTTTGTCAATGTACTTAAAACTGTCTAACTTGGATAGAAGACTATTGTGTAACTCTTAAAAAGATATATGTTCATAAACTAAAATTTTAGATATGCATAACTAATATAGTTGTCTGAATCGTTGAAAAAACCATCATAATATATTACAATGTTGGTCATACTTGATAAAAAAAATAAATATATATATCATTATACAATATCATTGACAATATATCCTGGTATATAATGATCCATTTAAACCGAAAACAATTTCAAACACTATAAGAAACTATGAAAGTAACTTTCAATATGTCAAAAACATTGTAAATTGGATTTAATATAATAAGTATAAATTCTAAATTCATTACTCTCAAATTCAACAAAGTTATATTACTAATGTAAGAAAAAAATAGTTAAAATACCCTGAAACAAATATGAATAAGATGAAACAAATTTACTTTACCGGAAAACTTCACCAGCATACTATATTTTACTTCATTGGAAAAAGATTAACAAGATTAAATAAATATGCACTCATTGGAAAACTTGAAGGAGATGAACGGAATAAGAAAGAATGATGGAGAGAGAGATGATTGGAAGAATTTTCCTCAAAATTCACCGGAAGGATGAGAAATCGGGTGAGAGAAAGATGATTGAAAATATTACCATAATTGTATTCAATAATATATACCATATTATCATAGGATCACTAATAAATTACTACAATTACATTAAATGAAAAGAAATATATTAAATAATTAATAGAATAAATATGTAATATTTAAAAATAATGACTAAAAAAAACCAACCAACTCATGTAGTCTAGGTTAAATTCAAATAAATGAAAATTTTATAAGTTAGATTTGTTCATGGATTAACCTGAAATAACGCATCACAATCAACCAATCTAAACCTATTATTAAGTATTATTTTATTACAATATAATTATATACAAGGTTTTTTAAAAAATATAACAAAGTAGCAAAATATTTATACTGTATAGAACAATTTTGAAAACAGAAAAAGTCTACAGGCCCACGATGAAAAATAACAAAAATGTTCTAGTCAACATGCGATTAATTGGTCACATGTGTTGGACTGTGATTTTGTATGGAATTTATGTTTTGCATGTGTATAATACAATTACAATGCATCACTAAGTAAGTTCATTGCACTTAAGATGCTCACCATATCTTTCTGTATTATGTGATTAATTCTACGCGATAAATCATGGAGCATGATCATGGATTCGAAATGCTCACTAAATCATTCTTCACTGTGTAATAGCTAAGTCCTCGTTGAGTACAAGTTTTCCTACTATTAGCCCAAGTGCAAGCAAAAGAGTAGGTTTACCTAGGTGATCTAGGGTCAAACTCATGGAATTGATTTAAGATATTAGTTCTAAGAATTACTTCTCATTTAGACAATATGAAAAAAATTAAAGAATAACACATGTACGAAATACTAAACTAAGCTTAATGACTAAAATAAGCAATAAGAATCTGTAAAGAGGGGATAAGAAAGTGCATACTTGTGATTAAGGTTTTGCTTCTCACGAAGTCATTATATATGCCACACATGGTCTTTTTTCAGAGATCCATATGACTAAGTACGAATTGGCGAGTTATATCTAGAAGGGATTGCTTATAAATCATATAGGATTTCGTGATTAAGGACTGTAATCTCTTGGTACCCACTGTCCACAAGTGTTCTCCTTCTGGAATATAAATGTTGGAAATGATCTCGCAAGGAAAGCAAAACTCCTCCCTACACGTATTAGTTGTGACTTACGCTGGCCAAGCGATGAGAATAGCTCAACTAAAATGATAAGACTTATAAGTAACACTCCTTATAAAAAACTTATCATATACCTATGCTACAATTAACACATTGACTGGTGGAGAGTTAAGGAATCCTGAAATTGAAAAGGCATAAACATGTAATATATACAAAGAATGTAGGTCGTAGGCCACAAACGATATGCACAGTACTTATTACAAAGAATGCAAAAATGGAAGACAAAATAATGAAATAATATTACAAGTTAGAAAACAAAGAGGAATGACCTTCTTCCACTCAATCTTCGAGCTCTCTTTCTCACAAGATGACCGTAATAGAAGAAGAAGAATGAACTCTTTACAATTGTAGTTCATCGAGACTCTCTTTCATGATTTATTCAAACCTCTAGTTAGCCCATGCAGGCCCCCCTCTTCTTGGTAGGGATGAAGTACTTTTATAGGCAGCTTTAGGCGAAAAACTTCTATTCCTCTAAGACTATCAGTGCTAACTTTGGTCTTATGAAGTCACATCACTCCAACTATAATTTTTGTCTTCTAGTGAACTTTTCTCGCGTGATGATGTGGGTCCTCGCCTAAAGATGTTATTCGTCAGGCGAATTCCCATCGTGTTGTTTGTGCGCGACATGTCCTCAGTGATTTGCTCTTTTCTTCTTGTCCACTTACCATGCGTTTAAACATGAAAATCACGTAAAACAGGCATGGTACTTATGTAAGATGTATTTTTAAATACTTATGTATTTACAACATAAGTCACACGCTTTGATCATCTTCTTATGCGTTTTGACCTCATTATTCTAATAATAGGTATTTGTACATGTTAGCATGCATGTGTGTAATTCTTCTTCTTAACAATCGTGATACACAATATCGTGTAGAAAATAATACATGGACATATAGGTAATATCAACATTAACCACATGTGCGTGTGTAATTCTTCTTCTAAACAATCATGATGCATGATTGTGTGTGATCGTGTGATCATGTAGGAAATGATACACGATCCAATAGTTTATGATACACGACTGTTAGGTCATGATAAACGATGGTTTTGAAAAAGCTCTAGTAAACGATTGTGTAGATGTTGATACATGATCGTGTAGTTCATGATACACGATCGTGTAGTTCATGATACACGATCAAGTAATTCATGATAAACGATGGTTTTGAAAAGTCCTAGTAAATGATCATGTAAATTATGATACATGACCATGTAATTCATCATACACGATCAGGTAGTTCATGATATACAATGGTCTTGAAAAACCTTATAGTAAACGATCAGGTAGTTCTAACCTCTTATCGTTGGTTAGTTTTAATATAAATAATAAATGTAGAACAACCTATTCATGGCAAAAAATATATATAAAATTTTGTTAATATGTAATATTTAAAATTAATGAAGGTCAAATCGGTCCATAAAATTAACCAAATTTTATTAATGAAATTAACACATTTGCATAAAATTATAGCCAGATTAGGTCTTTTCTTATATTTTTTTTCTTAAAATAATGTCATTTTAAAAACTTATCAGCTAACTAATACTATTTGAAAACTATTTTTTTTAAAATAAAAGGCAAGAGTCGACCTATAATTAAAAAAAAATATTAAAAAGGTTGAGTGTTCAACACTTTATCTGTATTTAAAAAAGATTGTCTCGTGAAAGCAAGACTCGCCCTTCTCCTTCCTTTCCAATTTCCCTTCCTTATCATTATTTCGTCACTCATTTTTCTAAAATTTCCTCCCTTCAACTGTCTTCCACTCTTCTTCTTAGAGCATTTGTAAGTATGAAATTTATTTATATTTGTGAAATTCATATTTTCTAAATTATTTATATAAATTTTGACTATATTCTCATGTTATATAGATCTTAGATTTTGTAGCTGTTTGGAAAAAAATAATTACGAATGAGGTGTATTTTTTTATAATATAATCCCTACTGAGGTATATTTTTTTATAACTTAATCCCTTTGAAATATACATATACATATACATATACATACACATACATATACATATATATATATATATGAAATAATATATCATATACTCATGTTATTATACTTTTTTGTGTAGTTCCATTGTCTAGATTGAAAACAAAAAACAAAAAACAAATCACTTTGAAGATAATAGCAGAACTATTCTTCAATTTGTAAGTTTTTTTTTTAATTTACCAAAGCAATTGTATCAGTATTTTATTCTAAATGTTATTTTTTCCATTGTTTAAATTGGAACATTATGTGTATGATACGTGTATTATGTTTAGGGTTTAATATATATATATATATATATAAAAGATTACATGATCTTAATCAAAGTGTGTTAAAAAGAACTTTTTAAATTATGGTGGTAGTACACCCTTCACATATATCTAAATTTGTAAAATTTGAATTATAGATCTAAATTTGTAAAATTTGAATGATAATGTTAATAAAATAAAATAGTAAATAATAATAATTTTAAAAAAATGAAATCAAACCTATAAAGTAAATCAATTATTGACTTTAACAAATGTAATCCAATAATAGGAATAAATACTTTTATAATAATAGCAATAAATAAACGAGGCATTTTTAAAAACAGCAAAATAAATTAAAATATTTACAAGCTATAGCAAAATTTTGGATTCTATCAATGCAGTCTTCTATCAATGACTATCAGTGGTAAAATTTGCTATTTTTTAAAATTTTCTCTAAATAAATAAATAACCATAAATTTTGTAAAAATTTATCTATAAAAACACCTTTTGTTTTTATATTTGTGTGTTTGGGGTGGAGATTTAGGGAGATTACGAAAAGGATTATGGCCCAAACCTTGTTTGGGCCAAGGGTTTCCATTTTTTAGGATTAGGATTAAATAACCCTACAAACTATCCTACTTCATCTTTTCATAACCCTACAAATTTTTCTACTTCATATTTTCATAATCCTACAAATTTTCCTACTTCACCTTTTCATAATCCTTCTCATAAACTTGCAATTTTTCCTACTTCATCTTATCATAATACACTCATAACTCTTCTTCAAACACATGTTATAATAACACCATAATTATAACTCTTCCCCCCAAACGCATATTATCATAATACTACAACAATAATCTTTACTCAAACACATATTACTATAACACTACCATTCATATTTCTTCTCCCAAACACATATTACCATAACACTACCAATAATAACTCTAACCCCAAACACATATTATCATAACACTAGAATTATTATAATCCTAGGATTATCATAATCATTTTCTCCCATAACACATTCCCTCCCCCAAACGTACCCTAAGTGTCTTTAACTAAGATAACCTACCATATTACAATATTGACCCAAAATTTCAAATTTTTTTAGAAATGTTCTAAATTGACTAATACTTTACATAAATATAAGGTCAAAATAACCAATTTACACATCTTTATTATTAATAGTATATTAAAAAATAGAAAAGAAAAAAGAAAAGTGGATCATAATTAATATTTGCATTTATTAGATATCTTATGTAAATATGGTAAGTGATTAATTCTATTATGGTAATATTATAATAAAATTTATCTCTTAATTATTTTTCTTTTAGTGATTTTGTTAAAAAAACTCTCTTTCAATCTCTCTCTTCATCCATTCTTTCTTTCGTTTTGCATTGTTTTTCATATTTTTCACCTAATTATAGTGTATATTAAATAAGACGGTGTATATTTTATGAATAAAAGGTTCCTATATTAATTTTTATGGTTCTAAAGACATTGTACAATTCTTTATAGCATAATTGTTAGATTCGTTAAAAAAACCATCGAAATATACTGCAATTCTTCATCAAGTATTATTTTGGACGCACTAAAACTAACATAATTGTTAGATTCGATGAAAAAATCATCGAAATATACTGCAATTATGGTCATACTGCCAAAAAATATTAGAACTATATGTCACAAAATATTAATGTTTTAAATAAAATGGGGTATATATGTACTATATCACATAACAAAACTATTATATTTTACGGATATATTAAAGTATATATTGTTCACTTAAAAAATATATAAAGTGATAATATGTATATATATATATTATCACGGTATATTATAGATATATTGAGAATGTGTAGTTTAATACTGTTTTAATAATATTTACTATATAAATATATTTTTTAAACCCAAATTCTGTCGAAATTATGTAGTTTACAGTATATTTAAAATATAAATGTTTATTTGACTAACAACTTAATATTATTATATGATAAACAAAATAACAAATAAAATTACCGTAGGAAAAAATTTGAACATCTTACTGTATATCATTATATATGTGTTATTGTATATATGAAGTGGTATATATGTGTAAGCAATAGAATGGAATAAAAAGTTAACGCATTCTAGGTAAAGTACGATGTAATGGACTGACAGATATTATGAGGAATTGAGAAATACAATTAACCAGAAGTTTGAAGAGAACGAAAAGATGAAATAAACTGAAGACCAAATAGGAAACGGTGAAATTTTAGGAAATTGAAGACCAACTTAAAATCATATGATTGATGGTGTCATGGTATTGATTATGACCAAACTCACGTGGAAATTTTAGTATAAATGCGAACAGTGAAATTATTTTCGAACAATTCCTCCAAATGGTGGAATTATCACTTGGTATCACTATAAGTATAATGGTCTATGACGACAGTTATTTTTTATTTTAAATAAAATTCGTGACAGTTATTTATAGTCATAGAATCACCTGTTATGGAAAGACCATTTGTAACAACCCAACTTTTTAAAACTAAGCTGAGGTCATTACCTTAATAGAATTACACTCCTTTTAAACATTAGTCTTTATTGAATCCAACGAAACAAATAACATCAAAGAAAAATTTTTTTATTCAGGCCCTATTTTAATAAAACAAATATTCGAAGTACAATTTTGCAAAACAAAAGTTCATAACTCAAAACAAAAGTTCAA
>JBBPDI010082853.1:0-13531 GCA_037974545.1 Cucumis variabilis
TAACAATAAATCACAATTAAACTCATGAATTACATCATCATATATAATACAAACATAGTTTCAAATCAAACTTATCAGGTTTGCTAAGCATCCAAGCTTAATTCTCATTAAGTTTTCTAAACCAAATCAATCAAGATTTCATCCTTTTATATGGTGTTCATCATTTAACACTTAGTTGTACCTAATGGCTTTAATTGTGCATCGATCACCATACTTGAGGCCTTGACGATGTTCTTTTTGCCCCCAGTTTGTTACCCTCGGAGATCTAAAACTCAAACCACTCATCGATCCTTAATTGTACTTGAGGCCTCGAGGTTCTCAAATTCTTCTATATTGCTAGAAGAATTTGAACATGGTAATCCCATGATGAAGACCTTCTTAAGACAAGTGCAAGGTGCAAAGTATTCCCAAGGAGGGATTGCCTCAACTCCTCATCTCTGTTTGCGTATCGTCGTTGGAGTTCTGCCTTGTCGTGCCGTCTGCAACTGTGTAACTTTGTGTCTTCGTCTGTGTCTGTTTGCATTCTGCCTTGCCTTTGACTTCTACGTCTAATTGTCGTTCCAAGTTTCCAACTTCCAAATAGCGTAGAACGTAAACCCTAAGTAATGTCTTATAAATTTATTTATTTATTATAGATATATATATAAATAATTTTTTTAAAACTAAAGTGATTCGGTTCAGTTTTAATATCTTAAATCGAACCGAACCGCTTAAAAAATGATTTTTTAAAAATTGAAACCGAATCGAACCGCATGCATTCGATTTCGGTTTGGTTATTCATTCGGTTCGGTTTTCAACTTTATTTTGAACACCCTTACCTTCCATAACTTAATTATATAAATATATAAATACAAAAAATACTTAAATCTCACCAAATTAATTTACCAATATCATTCAACCTTCATCAAATCTTTAACAACGCCAAAGATTCCAATTTTAATAATTAATTAAATATTCTTCCAATAAACATTTAATAAATCCTAATTTCCATAAAAAAAATCAAACAACTCTCACCAATTATCTAAAATAACACCCAAATAATTTCAACATAATTAAATTATATAAAGATAATTAAATTTAAAATTACCATAATTTTTTGGGTGTTACATAATGTCTATTTGGTCCCTAAAGTTTCAAAAGGAACACTTTAATCCCTCAACTTTGTAAAAAAACTTCTAAATGGTCTTTTGATCCAATTTATTGTTAGTTGACTAATGAAAAATTGACATGGCATATTGGGCAATATCATATTCTCATGTTGTTCTAGTTTTTTTTTGTAGTTTAGTTGTCTTGGATTGAAAAAAAAAATCACTTTGAAGAAAATAGCATAATTACCTTTCAGTTTGTAAGTTTTTTTTTTAATTAACTTACTAAAGCAATTGTGTTAGTATTTTATTCTAAAATGGATTATTTTTTTTAATAATGTAGTTTTTAAAAATAATGTAAAAAAATAGGGTAGGCGTATGAGTAATTTCAAAATTAGTGTTGCAAAATCGTGTACTTGGTCCATGAGTAGGCTAAATCATGGACTGGGTACACGTCTATAGGTCGAAATCATAGACCTAATCTATGACTGAAGTCGTGTGCAGGGTACATGTCAGGGTTTAGGGTTACTTCCCAAATAACCAACAGTTCTTATTATCATGACTTAGACTTTACCATATCTATTGGCTTCACGCCACGTCTTGGGCCAAGCAAGTAGGTGCCCAGGGCGGGGTCTTATAATGAAGTCCCTTGACCTAATTCCAATGCCGACTTTGCCTTCAAGAAACTTTACTCTACCTGCAATGCAGTTTCAACCAACTCAGAAAAGTCAGTCCACTTTGTCCTTGAAGTAACAAAAGTAAGGATTTTCTGCCTTAAACCTCTTTGAACATCCGACAATGATCAACTTCAATTGCCACAGACACTTCAGCATACCTTGACAGTTCAGTAAACTTCCTTTCATAATCTGCGATAAACAACGATCCTTGATCCAGATTCAAGAATTCGTCTCTCTTCAACTCATGAATAAGTACTTGGATAGTTCTCATCTTCAAAAATCCTATAAAAGTCTTCGAATCCAAATCATCAGTATCTTCTCGTCTAACCTCAACTGATCTCCACCAATATTCCGCTTCTTTTTTTCAAAGAAACATTATTGGTTTTACTATTTGCTCTTTAAGACACCTCATAACGTTGGAACACTTATCTATTAACACTAACCATGACTTAGCATCTGTTGGTTCCGTCGAACCCTTGAAAACTATAGCTCCTAAATTCTTAAGTAGTTCAAAACCATATTTATTTTCAGTATCTCTAGATTCTGATACTCTTGTCACTCGTTTCGAGGTTATTTGGTTCCTTTTTGCCGCCCACATAACCTCCAAGGGGATGTTTGGCCTCTTGCTTTAGCATTAGGTGGGCTTGGCATTTGATGCCAAGTCCTTGGCCCACAGTGTAAAATCATGGGCTTAACAAATTGGGTAAACATAAGGTTTTTTTTTTAAAAAATTTTAGTTCTCAAATTTAAACTACTACTTTCACTTCTATTTTATTTTTTTTTTTAAATTATTACTATAATTTTTGGATGACAAGTCAAATAAATTTAATATTGTAATAATTTGAATTAGTTTGACTAAAAAAGATCAGGCTTGTAAAAATTTGTTTATAATTTTATGTATTAAATATGATTTTTTTAGTCAAGTTAGTTAGTGAAATTTCTTATTGTTTTGAGCGAATAAATAAAGAATTTCTTTATTTTTCATCTATGTCAAAGAAAAAGAATTTTTTTTATTACTCAATTAAAAGATGAAATATGATATATTTTGGTTCAAAAAATAAAAATAAATGAACACATTAGAACTTTCCTCTTCATCTTTGTTTTATCACTAAAAGTAGTTATCAGGTAAACTCCATCTGATTACATGAGTTGTTATATTTTGTGAATAGTTTTAATATTCCTAATTAGACCATTTATGTTAATGCAACTGTAATCAAAATTATTGTTATTGAATGTTAAACTTGTTTTTACAATATTGTCATGAAAATCAATAATTCAAGAAATTGAATTATTGGTACAAAATATTAAAAGAATCAATTAAATTTTTTATATATGATAAATTTAGGATGTACAATTGACAAAAAAAAAACATATTAGCTAAGCTTAGGAATTCAAAACTAGCACCCCAAACACAAGCATTAGAAATCTAGATTACCAATTCTTG
The DNA here is from genome assembly GCA_037974545.1 of Cucumis variabilis. Lineage (NCBI taxonomy): Eukaryota > Viridiplantae > Streptophyta > Magnoliopsida > Cucurbitales > Cucurbitaceae > Cucumis > Cucumis variabilis. The sequence goes on from JBBPDI010082853.1 coordinate 3,207, forward strand.
CACTTAATTCCTGCACCCCAAACACAGGATTTGTAATTCCCAGGCATCAGGACTCCATCAAATAAGCCTACAATCATTTAATTTCCATGCATTTGATTCCAAACTTGTGTGTCAAACATCCCCTAAATGCCTAATATCTTTCCTTTGACACTCAGCCAAATTTTCCAACTTTTTTCTTTCCCTTAAACCTAGACCTTAAAGTCTAAGAGAAATTTAGGGTTAAAGTTTAAAGTTTAAGGTAGTTAGTATTCTCTATAACATCTACCTAAGCTACAAATAACACATTTACTAGTGGAAAGTAAAGGAATATTGGATTGAAAAGGCATAAACATATAATACATACAAAGAATGTAGATCGTAAACCAACATATGATTCCACAGTACACATTACAAAGAATACAAAAATGAAAGACAGAATAATGAAACAATGTTAAAAGTTAGAGAACATAAAGAAAGGATCTTCTTTTCTACCCAAGCTTTAAGCTCTCACTCATAGCATGGCCGGAGACGAAGAAGAAGAATGAGTTCTTTACACTATACACTTGCAGTTTATCTAGACTCTCTTTCATGGTCTATTCAGACCCTCAATTGGCCCATGCAGGCTCCCTTTGCTTTTGATGGGAGCGCCAAATTTATGCATCTTTATGCAGAAACTTCTATTCCTCTGAAATTGTCAGCGCCAAATTTGGGCTTATGAAGTCACATCACTTCAACTACCATTTTTGTCTTCTAGTAAGCCTTTCTCGCGTGATGACGTGGTTTCTCGTCTGGAGATGTTATTTGTCAGGCGAGTTCCCATCACGTTGTTTATGCTCGAGATGTTCTTAGTGAATTGCTCATTTCTTCTTATCTACTTATCCTGCATTTAAACATGAAAATCACGTAAAACAGGCATAATACTCATGTACGATGTATTTCTACATACTTATGTATTTACAACATAAGTCACATGCTTTAATCATCTTCTTATGTGTTTTGACCTCATTATTCTAATAAAGGAGGTTATAATAACGGGTAATTATACACATTATTATTTTCCTAATATTTTTAAGATTTAAGCTATCATGACTATGATTTATTGTTTACCGTTCAAAGGATTTCTAAAGCATTATTTCTAAGATTTATGATTTAAGTTTATGAAACACTATTTAGAAAAATACCACTCACTAGGCTCGTTTAGTTCATCTTTTCCAAAAATGTTTTTTAAAGAAAAACATTTCAAGCAAGTAGATACCCGGGGCGGGATTTGAAAACTTGGTATCAAGCAAGAGTTTAGTCTTTGGGGAGTAAAGTCTAAGTCATGATAGTAAGAATAGTTAGTTCTTTGGGAAGTAAAGAGAGTAAAGGAGAAGTAAAAGTTCAGTTAAAGGTCAGCTAGTGTCGTTCTTGACGTGGGCAATATCGATTAGCTTCACGCTACGTCTTGGGCCAAGCAAGCAGGTGTTTGGGGTGGAGTCTGATAGTACACGACTTCGCTCACATGTCTATATTGTATTGCAGTCAACGCTACAGTTGACTACCACACTGTCTAACATGCAGGACATCGTGGATAGAGTACACGACTTTGCTATTTTAAAACCCTAGCTGCTAAGCATTTTGCCTGACTTCACAAAAAATTAGCAACCATTCTACCTCCCACTCAGCCTTTACGAAAAAACTCCCCCTTCTGTCTTGTCTTGCCTTCTGATTTCCTCGTCCCACAAGATATGTCTATTTCCTTTCCTTGTATGGTTTTATTGTACTATATTTTTGTGTACATACTGGAAATGTATGATTTTGTTGAATTTAACTTGCTTCTGGACCAAATACATGATTTTGTTTAATAATGCTTAAATTGTAATTCTTAAAATTATTTGATTTATTGAAAATTATTTGATTTTAGGTAGATTTTTTGGTTTTAGTTATATCATTTGATTTTGGGTATATTATTTTATTTAAAGGAAATTAATTGATTTTAGGTATGTTATTTGATTTTAATATATGCTAGAAAAGAATTACACATCAGAAACTGGAACCGATATTTTACTTTAATAACACTTAGTTAACATGCATTACAGTAAATTATAAGAATTAGGGTTTTACAAGAAATTACATTTGTAGTTTCTGAATCACTCGAATTTTCTCCAATCACGAATTTGAACAACCACTAAAGTTGACTCGCTATTCTCTAGACAAGGAGACGGGTTGTGGGACCCGAATGAAGAAGGATAACTTGGTTAATTTTTTAATTAGATAAAATAAAAATGGCAAAAAATTTCAATATTTGAAAAAAAAACTCTCCTTTTATAAACGAATCACAAGCAAAAATTGCATGTAATTGAATCACCAAAACCCAACGCCTCACAATCCACTAACCATTAGTGGAATTATTCACTATTTCATTTTCTTTTAGTGGTCTTGGTGTCATTACCATGAGCCTCCACTTAGCCCACTAAGAGTTAGTAGGATAATCCAACAAACTATTGAACTTTCCCACTAACTTTAGTCAAGAGGCAAAATGATCATTTAATCATTCTAGTCAAAGTCAAACTTTCACTTTTCAGGTAAAAAATCATTTTGGCTATTTGCTATTTTAATCCTCTTGACTAATTTTGAACTCTCGAGTATGAATCTGTATTCACTTTCTTAAAATTCAAATCATATTTGAATATATCGCTTGATCAAAGTTTGATTTTTTAAAGTCAAAAGTCAACATTTTGACTTTTTTTCAACTTTGACTATTTCCATTTCCGAGCTTCCAAGTATGAATTCATATTCATAATTTTTATATTTAAACATAAATCTTTATCTCTAAACCAATGTCTATATCATATATACTTGTCGATTTCTCTTTCCTCATCTAATTGAAACAGTTTAAATCAATCCATCATATTGTTATATGTTTATTCCATATGAGTTAGTAGAGGAACCTAATGGACCTATAGATCATGGACTCCAACGATTTGAGATTAATTGACTAAACTCTTTTAGACCAAGCTAATCAACATTCGTTAACTAACGGATTATGCCACTAGAGTCTTGTAGTTGACTTCCCTCACTATAGATATATTTGTGTCCATCTGATATAACCATGATTGGTAAGTTAATTCTTCATAGGTTGTTTGTAACCTCAGTGGGGTTAAAATACTGTTTTACCCTAAGACTACATCTTTCTCCTCAAGTCTCACTGATCCACTATCGAACAATTAGTTTAAGGTCCAACCTATAAACCAAATCTCTCTCAGGCCAATGATAGGGTAGGGGCCTTTGTTCAAGACTTGGATTCAATCCTTAAGGGAATAATAATCTCTCTACTAAACCTAAAGCGTGTAGGAGTGAATTCTATCTTGGATTCTGTCTTGAACTTTACCTCTAGTAGCATTGCACACATAACATTATTTGAGTGAAGTTTAGTGGACGTTGATCTAGAGAATTTCCTAAAATTCTATAGGAAGTGACCCTCACTTCCACATCCACAAAGGTGAATCTATCAAGAGTACTACTGTAGCCAGGTACCTCACTTGACATCAAGTATCTAGTTCATTAAGAACTAGGTTCAACCTTTTGTTTCATTTTAGGATGTCATGCTTATCATAAGAATGGAACTCCTAGGTGTTCTAGCATAATTCTCTTCATATCATTTGTGATCAGTTATTACCCATTGAACTTAATTCTTGGGAACTCTAGTCTTTCAAGTTGGATTTGCCTTACAAGTTATTCATTTTTCTATAGTCTTGAGTCCCATTCTTTCTAAGATTCTGAAAATCTTCTCTCTAGCTAGTTCTTTCGTCAAAAGATCAACCAAGTTATTATTAGTCCGTATGTGATCCACTATAACTGCACCAATAATGAGAAACTCTCTAATGGTACTGTGCTTACGACGTATTTATTCTCTCTTGTCGTTGCAATAATGATTTTAAACTTTTGTGATAGTTGCAATACTATCACAATGGATCAGTATGGCTGGTGTCAGTCTTTTCCATGTGAGAATCTCTGATAGCAAGCTTTGAAGCCATTTTTCTTCTTCATTAGCAGTAGCTAGTGCTATCATCTCATACTCCATCGTAGACTGAGCTAAAACAATTTATTTCTTGAATTTCCATACAATGCCCCTATGCTATATTAAAAATATAGCAACTTGTAGCCTTTGAGTCATCCGAAAGGGAGCTTTCATTATCATCATTGTACCCTTCTAGAACAGCGGGAAACGTTCATTAATCTAAGCCTACGTTCTAGGTTTTTTAAGGTATCTCATGACTCTTTCTACGACTCTCTTATGTTCTAGGCTAGGTCTACTAGTAAACCAACATAGTAACCCTACAACATAAGTTATGTCTAGCCTAGTGCAATCGACAACATATCTCAAACTACATATGATGCTCGCATACTCAGATTGATTAACACTATCACCAATGTTCTTGAACAACTTAACACTAGGATCATAGGTTGTACAAGCTGGTTTACTTTTAAAGTAGTTATAATTCTTTAGATTTTTGTATATGTAAGTGGATTGATCCAAAAAAAATCTTATTTCAAATCGAGTGATCTTAATATCCAAGATTACATTAGCTTCTCCTAAGTTTTTCAAGTCGAAATTTGCACACAACATTGATTTTACATCGTTTATGACATGCAAGTTTAAATCCAGAGATTAACATGTCATCTATATATAAGCATACAATAGTGCATAAGTGACTCTCAAACTTATAGTAGATGCATTTATCACTTTCGTTAACTTTGAATCCTTTAGACATGATTAGATTATCAAACTTTTCATACCATTGCTTAGGAGCTTGTTTTAGGCTATAGAGAGATTTATCTAGCTTGCAAACCTTACATTCTTAACCATGAACTATGAAAGCTTCAGGCTGTTCCACGTAGATCTCTTCTTTTAAATCATCGTTTAAGAACGCAGCCTTAACATTCATCTAATGTACTAAGAGTTTGTTTAAAGCAACAATTACAAATATGACTCTAATTGAGGTGATTCTAGTTATTGGAGAGAGTGTGTCAAAGAAGTCTATGTTTTCCCTCTACCTAAAACATTTTCCTACTAACATAGCCTTATACTTATCAACTGATCCATCAAGATTAAATTTCTTTCTTTAAACCCACTTATAGCCTATTTCTTTACAGTTAGGAGGAAGGATAACTGAGTGCCAAGTTCTATTTAATTCAAGAGAAGCCATTTCATCATTAATAGCTTCTTGCCATAATTTGGCATGAATTGAGGAAGGCTTCAGTTAGATCTTTAGAATCTTCTTCCATATTGTACATTTCAAAGTCTTCTCCAAAGTTGTTGGCTATTCTTACTATCTTGCGTCTTCTAAGTTTGGCATCTAATTCCTTATCTTGGGATTGGATCCTAACTGAAGGTAAGCTACTAGAACTTGTGTAAGGCTTTGATCACATGTTGCCACCGTGATAAAGACCTTGCGTCAAGGACATCAAGAGAAGAATTTTTTTACAGTAGAATATATATTTTGCAAAAGGAGTATGAGTGAGAATCTGATCCGAAGAAAGCGAGTTTGATTGGAGAGGATCCTCGCTAGAAAGTCAAATCATATAGGAGTATAGAACATTTTGCGAAGAAGCATGAAAAGAGAAGAAGGCAACGAAGAGAAATACTTGTCTAAGTCATACCACATGAGTGTAAGCGATGTGATAAGAGTATGTAGCAAGAAAGAGGCCTGCATTAAATGTCAAAAGTTTGGCGTTTAATAATGCGAAAAGAAGTACCCATGCCTATCGGTGTGTGGCGAGAAGTAGGTACCCTGTCGACCTGATTAGACGATCCAGAAAGTACGTATCTGATATTTCTTGAGAAGATAAGGGAGAATTCGATGATTAAAGAGTTTGGCTTCCTAAGGAGATAAGGTGTATGTCTCAAGGGAAAGTTAAATTGCTGCTGATATTCAGACTACGTGTCGAGTATCAGTTGGCTGCATAACGTGGGAAAATAGCAAGTAGACGCTTGTAAAGCATAGAACTGACCTTTAGAAGAGAAGGCCACTGTAATTAATAAGGCAAAAAATCAAAGGAAGAGGAGTCTTGGTGGGAACAAGATAGATTTTCTGATGAAAAGGACATACGAAAGTTTGGAGTGCTGAACGATAGGATGATATAATTGTTATGGGGAAGAAGAGTTCAGAAGTAGAGAAAGGAAGAAATTAAGGCTAAATATATACGTGTTGTTTGGCATTGAGGTCATGCGAGAGTTAGTTCTAAGGCTATGTAACAAGCTAATGAGGAAAGACGAAGTGTTTCTGTAGTCTTATATGGCAGTTTGCTATGGAAGTTTCTATTACGCCTAAGGAGCCGATTGGTAAGCAAATTGCTCTTTAATGCAAATGGCTCAGCTTAGAAAGTAGGCGAGTGCAATACCTGAAATGGTGAGGCCAAGCCTGAGGAGCCACAAGCTAAGTCAGGGAAAGGCTAACCCCAAACGCAGACCGCTAGAGAGGTGGTTAGGCAATCGAGGCAAAGGAGTAAGATGTGCCTTTAACCTTTAGGTTCTATTAAAAGGAGCAATGTTTAGCAAGGCAGAGAGAAAAGGGTTACTTGAAACTATCCTCGAGTTGAAATGTTGATGACTTGAGGGGAAGAGGTTGAAGGAAGGGGTCTCAGATTTATGAAGACCTCTACGCGAAGAGTTGCGCCTGGGTGGAAAAGAGAGAACAAGGCACGTTGCTACATGATGAAGTGAACAAACCATGCATCAAGTTGGAAAAGCCATGCTAATTAAAGGGAGACCTAAAGTGTATGTTTAAGACTTATTGTAAAGAAAGTCTAGGCTTTATTTGTACTAGTTAATAAACAAAGAGAAGTTGTACTCATTTTGCAGTATTACTTTGGTCTGTCGCATAAGTAGTTGAAAGGATTTGTTAAGCTAAGTATTAAAGGTTAAGCTATAAGGCTAAGCTAAATAAAGTTAAGTTTTTATTTTATGATGTGTTGTGTTAAGTAAGCTTGAAGTTAAGTTGTGCGTTTAAGTTTGGTAAAGAAGATGTTCCGCTTACTATGCATTCAACATTTATCACACAGTGTTGTTTGTGTTGAGGGTCTAGGTGGCATGTCTCCACTTAGTTGCAGAGAGTGACTTTGGGGTAGGGCGTGCCAACTTAAGCCCCTACTAGTTTGACTAACCAGGCCTCCACTATTCCTAGATTTGAAAGAAAGGAAATCTATCTTAAAGAAGTTTGCATAATTTGATTCTATGATTACCTTATTATCTAAATCATAGAACCTATAGGCTTTACTAGACTCAAATTATCCTATAAATACATACTCATAGGCTTTATTGGCTGATTTTTTTTAAGATTCTTTCTACACGATCATTTAGATTTGGTTTTTTTTGTTACATGAGCAATCCAATATCTGAATAATTTTTTTCCACAATCTTTTATATTTGGCAATCCAATATTTGAATGATTTTTTTCAAGATATTTTATATTTGGCACATGATCTTAAACAACCAAATAACAGTTTAAAAAAAATGTAGAAAAAAAAAGAGAAAAAGACATGGAAAGGAAGGACAAACGTAAGTATTTGTTTAAAAAATTGCATAAGAGAAAAAAATGATGGAAAGAAAAAAATCGCAGAAAAGGAAGAGAAGAAAGACGATGAAAAGGAAGGGTAAACCTGAAATATTTTTTAAAAAATAGTCAGTTTAATGGGTTTTTATATTTTATTACACGGGTCATAAATATTTGGTCATTTTGTTATATTTATAAAAATTAACAAAATAAAAACTACAAGGAGATAAACTAAGTCGCATCTTAATTAAATTAAAAAAAAATCAACTACAAGAAGGAATATTTGATACATTTGAAGATATAGAGCATAATGATACTAATGATACAGAATATTTGATACATACTGCTGAGGATTACACTCAAGGAAAATGGAGAAAAAAAGTAGGATCAAAAGGTAATGTTGCAAATAAACTTTGTGATAAGTTGGAACGTGTGTGGATCTCAATAGATAATAGGAGAAGAGATCTTCCAGGTTGCAATATTTTTAAAGTGATAAATGTCTTACGAGACATACCTAGAATTGTAAAAGGCGATGAGCTTTTCATGAAAGTTGCAGATATCTTTACAAAAAGGAAAAACAGAGTTTGAAATTCATTACATGGTTAAAGTAAAAGAAAGTTTGACGACCTTAGATATATAGGAAATGTTTGCTTGTAGACAATTACCATTTTAGATTGTTATTTCATATTACATACTACTAATTTTGTTTTTTAAATTTCTTTATGTTTTTCAGATGTCATCTTATTATTACAATGCTGATAGCAATGATTGTTATATTGTTAGGATCTTTGGTTTCTAATTTTGTTTGTTAGTTCTTTTATGTTTTTCATATGTCATATGATAATTACAATATTGATAGCAATGATCATTCTGACGAAAGCGATGTTCAATATGAACTCAATCAATTAGTAAAATTGGGATGTGGTGTTGTAGTGCATCATTTTGTGATGCATGTTTGCAAAGAGCCTTGTAGGACATCTTCTCACACTGGTTACAAATTTGTAATGGAGATCTTGAATGGTCATGAGGATAGATGTCACCAATAATTTAGAATGGAAAAACATATATTTCAGAAATTGTTACTAGTACTTGAACAACAATATAACTTTAGTAAAGCAAAGGCATACCTTTGCAGGAGGCTCTTGCAATATTTTTTATTATGCTAGGTCATAGTTTCTCAAATAGAATGGTTCAAGAAAGATTTTAATACTTAGGTGAGAATGTATCAAGGTGGTTAAATATAGTGTTAGACGTTATTTGTCATATGGTTATAGATGTAACTAAGCCTACAGATCCATAATTCAAAACAACTTCTGATAAGATTAAACAAGACACTCGCGATTGGCTGTATTTCAAAGATTGTATTGGAGCAATTGATGGTACTCATATACAGGTTGTAACACCTGAAGGAAAACATATACCGTAGATTGGTAAAAAAAGTATTACCACCCAAAATATTATGGAAGTCTATGATTTTAACATGAGTTTTACATTTGTTTGGGTTGGATGGAAGGGTGTTGCTCATTATGCTCAAATTTGTGTGGAGGTATTAAGAAGACCACATTTATGGTTTCCACATCCACCCAAAGGTTAGTATGTAAGAATAAATACATTAGTGTTTATTATATTTTTTAAATATTTATTTTTACTATTAAGTGTTTACTTTATTATTTTAGAAAAATATTATCTTGTAGGTTCTGGTTATCCACAAATGAAAGGATATTGAGGTCCTTATAGAGGTGAACGATTCCATCTTGTTGATTTTCGATGTGGAAGCCAACCAAGAGGCATGAAGGAGGTATTTAATCATAGACATTTTTTATTAAGATACACAATTGAAAGAACATTTGGTGTTTAGAAGAATAGATGGAATTGTTTGTCAAATGTATAGCTTTCCATTTGACAAACAGGTAAAAATTGTTATTGCTTCAATGGCTCTTCATAACTTTATAAGGGTTCAATCAAAAACAAATTTTGAGTTCAAGCCTTATGATGACAACGAGATGCTACTACCTTCAAATGATGAAATAAACTATGAGGACGTCAATGAAGAGTATAGAGGTTCAGTTCGTGAAATGGAGATGAATGAAGAACGTGATCAAAATGCACAACTTCTCATGTCTAGTTGATATTATATTATTTAAGAAAATTTATTATTATTATGTTTTGTTGTTGGAGATTAACTATAGTTTTATGATTATAAATTTAAATGTCATATGCTTCTACTTCTAAAATAAAATTATCTAAAATAATTTAATACGAAAAAAATAATGCTTGATTTTAACTTTACTAATTTCAAATTTTTAAAACAATTAGTTTCAAGAAATCGTGTCATTAATTTTAAAGTATGTTTCTTTTTAAAAAATCAAAATATATATGAATTTTTTATGAAATTAGGTCATAGTGTTTAATAGTCCTTTATGGTCATTTGTATATGTATAAATCTCAATTTATAAACACTTATAAAAAAGTCTAACCCAAACACGTAAATTTTTAAATTTTGAACTTATTTTCAAGAAAGTTCTCACACCTTAAACTGCAAAACAACCAAAACGCCGAAGTAATTGGCATAAGATGCGATTTAATTACAACCTTGAAATTTTCTTATCGACTAATTCAACCTCAATTCCTTTTAAACTATCAAGAGAAAAAATAACGCAATAGAAGTTGTACCGAATGCCAAACACATTCAAAGATATTCTTAATGTGAAAAACTTATCGCGGTCAATTCAGCCAAAACTTACACTTTATTAATAACAGACGTTTAGATGAACATAACTTACAACACTTTGACCTAAAGTTACATTAAAT
>JBBPDI010082861.1:0-13530 GCA_037974545.1 Cucumis variabilis
TACAAAAAGTACTGGTGCTCTCCAAGGTGACACACTAGGTCGAATAAAACCTTTGTCAAGCAACTCCTGTAACTGTATCTTCAATTCTTGCAATTCAGCAGGAGCCATTCTATACGGGACTCTAAAAATGGGAGCATTACCTAGCTCCAACTCAATAGCAAAGTCGACCTCCCTGTGAGGTGGAAGTCCTGGAAGTTCATCAGGAAATACATCAGGATATTCTTTGACCATAGGTTCTGAAGTCAAAGAAATCTCAGCATCCCTAGTATCCACCACACTGGCAAAGATACTTCAGGTACCCTGGTTGAGCAGTTTACTGATTTTCAAAGTTGAAATCACTTTAGGTAGAACCACAGTTCCTACTCCTTTGAATTTAAAACTAGACTCGGTAGGAGGACTGACCACAACCTCCTTACGAGAACAATTAATGCTAGCATGATTAACATCAAACTAATCCATGCCTAAGATCACATCAAAATCACGCATATCCAATACTAACAAAGTTACATTCAGCACATGACCAGCTATCTCAATTTTACATGCTTTGATCTTTTCCTTAGATAACATAATCTCTCCAGATGGTGTAGACACTGACAATAAATAATCTATGGGCTCCACCTATAAGCATGCATGTGATACAAATAACAAGTAAATAAAAGAATAAGAAGATCCAAAGTCAAACAAAGTTAAAGCATAGTGCACCAACACCGGTAGCGTACCTGTCATAACTGTGCCAACCCTCTCACCCTCTGATCTATTAGTGGCAAAAACCATACCTCGTTGTGGGGCTTTCACTCCCTCACTGCTCTGTCCAGTCTCAGTAGACTTCAAGGGACAACGATCATCCATATGCCCCTCTTGTCTGCACTTAAAATAGATTTTGGTCCCAATTAAGCAGCGGCCTAGATGGTACTTCCCACATGTGTTGCATAACGACTTTTCTATAGTAGTAACTCCACTAGAATTCTGTCGGAAATTGCAAAAAGAACCACCTAACCTCAAGTTCCTCCGAGGAACTTCTACAAACTTCTGCTCTGCTTTTCTTTTTTGACCAGATGACGTTCCCTTATCATAACTCTTTGTATGAACCTCGTTCTCTAAAACTCATATCCACTGCCAGACGCAGTGCTTCAGCCTGAGTGGAGAGCTTTAGTGCTCGCACAATGCCTCTAATATCATCCCTCAATCCTCTTACGAACCTCTCAACTCTGGCCTGCTCATTACCAACAAGCTCAAGGGCGAACCTGGGCAGCATGTCGAACTCTGAGTCATACTCCTCAACTGTCATGTGTCTTTGCTTCAGTTCCAAGAATTCCTGGATTTTAGCTTCTCTAAGGTTAGCCGAGAAAAAATTGGCATAAAAGCAATCTCTGAACTGGTCCCAAGTGATCTGGTTCAAGTTCCCACCCAACATACGCATCGTAGATCTTTACCAGATGACACCTCTATCTCTGAGAAGAAAAACAGCACACTGAATTTTGTGCTCCTCTGGACATCTCATGTAATTAAATATGGTTTCCACAGAGGACAACCACAACTCTGCTTTGGTAGGATCCTCCAATGACCCATCGAAAGTTTGGGGGTCATACTTCCTAAAATCCCTCAAGTGTTTAGCCTCAACAGAAAGCTGATCTGGTAATCTGTGGCTGCTGTACAGCCGGTCCTTGTGCAGGAGAAGCTATCGGGATAGGTGGAACAACTAGTGCAAGGGGAACTGCTAGTCTAGGGAGAATTGCTGGTGTAGGGGGAACTACTGGTGTCTGCTGGTTCTGAGCCACAGCAGCCATAAGCTCCGTGAACCTCTTCTCCATGAGAGCAGACAGTGCAGTCAATTAAGTCTGAGTCACTGGTGCGGCAGGAATTTACTGTTCAGCTTGACACTCAGTAGGTTGATTACGTTCTGCTCCTCTACCTCGACCTCTAATACCTCCCTCACGAGCACCTCTTCTTGGCGGTATAATTCCTATTATCCACCAATAACTCTCCTTTAATTAGTCTTAAACAACATAGTACTTCATACAGTCTAGTTTAACTAGGTAAAGTCATGCTAATAAGATCATACATATAAGCATAAAGCATACCTGACGAGAGACGAAGGGTCGCTTTAGCCATAAGGACATAAAGACATAGAGTTACATCATAAGTCAGTCTACAGAATCTAAAACTTAGGCTCTGATACCAACTGTAACGACCCAACTTTTGGAACTAAATTGTGATCATTACTTTAATAGAAAAACACTTATTTTAAACATTAGTCTTTATAAAATCCATCAAAGTCAAATAACATCAAAGAAACATTTATTCGGGCCCTATTTCAATCAACCAAAATTTTAGAAGTGCAGTTTACAAAACAAAAATCCATAATTTTGTTAAATCACAAAAAAAAAATTCTAAACAATATCATGTCCTAAAGAAAACAACAAAACATGGACGAAAGCATTTTGAATGACATTCTCTATGGCAGTCACGCCTCCTTCTTGCATCTCGTTGGTCTGCCTCCTTTGTTATCTTTGCCTGAAAAATTAAACAATAAAGGGTGAGTACAACATACTAAGTAAGAGACCCACTACTGGTCCCGTTAGGGGAAAAATAAATTACTAGCTCCCTAATGGAGTACCCTGCATAGTCATAGTCTTGTGATCCCGCAGGATACACATAATCAGTCTAACGTCTCGAAGGACGCATAATCAGTCTAGTGTTCTGCAAAAACACATATCAGTCAAATAATCCTGCAGGGTATAAAAAGGTGGTGATCCCGTAGGACACCTGCAAGGTAACTACACAATAGGATAACTAATAATTTTTCCCCTCAGTTCAATCTTTGCATCTTAACAGTCATTTACAATTCATTCTCATAACTTCATCGCATAAACTCTACTTCACCCCTAATAGTCAACTTACTTTAGTTCATCCCCAAAGCCAGTCAAAAACATATCTAAGTAACCATAATATTCTCCACAGTCTACAATAGTACAACCACACCGTCTCCTTGGTTCCAAAGAACACATCCTTAATACAGTTTCATACATTCAATCAAGACAAGAATCCATCTTTTCAAACCTACCCCCTATAAGCATCATCATCAAGTTCCAGTCATTCAACAATCATATGTGTATAAATACATATTCAGTCAGATACAACAATGCACCCAAGTGCCAGTCCATATCCATCCATCCATAGATATATATTTTCTTAGTCGAACACAAAATACAATAAACAATAAGTATACATTCAAAAGTATAAATCACAACCATCATCCTTTCAGCAACACATTTCGTCACATTCAAGGCTACAAATGAATCCAGTAGGAAGTCCTTTACCTCAAAGTAATTCAAATCTCTTGAGTAACTATATCCAACGAAAGACATCTAATCAAGGATACAAAACTTAATTATTTCTATGATATAAACTCCCACTTAAATTCCCTTAAGGTAAATTCTAGCTTACCAAGGAATTGACGAACCAAACTCCAACAACTCACAATTTGGTTGTGAAATTCAAGGAACCCAACATTAATTTAAACACCTTCAAGCAACAATTAACAATTCAGTCAATTATTCCATCCACAATGCTTGAACAACATTGAAACAAATATAACCCGTACTTAATTTTTTACCAACAAAATCACTACAATTACACAGTAGAAAAAAGGCAGTAACGATCGAACCTAACGAAAAAGAGTGTGCAAAACGGATCTGACAGTCGACTTGAAGGAGGAACTCAGCTTGATTCGTGGCTAGGAGATGGAGTCATATGGCAAGGGCTGCGGCCGCAACTGGAACTGAGTCAAAACGCAGCTGAAGGTTGCTGCAGTGTGGAATGGCTCGAGAACAGAGCAGACGGTGGCATCGTGGCAAAAGAAAAATGTCCGACGAGGATGTGTGAAGCTGAGGGGTACTTGCAGTAGATCTACAGGATGAACGAAAAGAAAAGGAACGATTGGCGAAGGGGTGGAACGCTACGTTGATGACTGGCAAACTGGGACAAACGGCGGCTGAGGCTTCATCGTCGCCGATAGATGGAAACGGAAGAGGAAGGGGGTTGGTCGACTAGGGTAGGAAGACGAAGAAGAAGATCGAAGGGGGGTGCGCGAGAGAGAGAAGGAGAGAGGGAATCCTATTTCTTTTCTTTATTTTTTTAATTAATAATAATAATAATAATTAATAAAGAAAATAACATATTATTATTATTATTTCCCAAACAATTTTTCCCTTTCACTTATCTTCTTTTCCATACATTAAAATGTTCTCTTCAAAGCTAAAAGAGATAAATTGCACCCAACAACTTTTAAAATCCTAAAATAAAGTAATTTGATTAAAAACCAATTGGCGCTCGGTGTGTTACAAGGTGGGAATGGATGGCGACGGCAGAAATTGAGCGGTAAAAGAGACAAGGCAAGTGGCAATGACATCGTAGTACAGATGTGAATGGACGACTACTGTGAAATTTGAGCATCGGTGGGATCTGGGGACAAACGACATTCAACGTTCGAAGAAAAAAATATATTTTTTTCTTCTCCTTCTTCAGATTAGTGAAATACATATTTGAATAAGGGTATTTAATGAAGATCTCCTAACACACCTGGATAAATGTCGAGAGGTCCCTATTAATATCGATGATTTATGAAAAGCCTCAGAAGTACCTATACCTCTCTTGAAGCATACATGCACAACATCGGGATATGACATCATCATTAATTAAATAATTTCTTTTGGTCTACTATTGAAGTAAGCGACGAGAGTTGACATACATTTTCTGATGCATTAGTGCCATCATCAAAAGTTGATTATCTTCTGACTCTTTAGGTGATGTGTGGGGAGAACAAGGATGCCTCGACCGTCTTGTTGTGGCATCGGGAGATCCCTCATCTTCTAACACCTTTTCTCCTAATGGTCTAATCCAGCATCAGAAGATTCAAAATTTCTTGTAGTGGAACTACATGATCATGTATCATGACCTAAATAATAGTAGATCATTCCTTAGACTGTAGTACACGATCGTTTAAAACAAGATTACTCACGTGCACATGTGGTCGACTAATTGTGTGTTGACTGGAGCATTTTTTGTATTTTTTATTGTAGGCCTGTGGACTTTTTCAATTTTCACAATTGTTCTATACAATGTAAACATTTTACAAGTTTGTTATATTTTTTTCAAAAATCATTTTTATTTATCTATTTGATTTATTTATTTAACTTATTTAGAAAGAATTGCATGATGTTTCTTCTTTTTGTTTTCCTACATTAGTAGAATTATTTTAAGAGATGGGTACTTTTATTTAGATTATTCAAGTACTGTTATAAAATAAGGAACAAATAAAATGAAACAACACAAAAGAAGAGAATGAAGAAGAGAGGAAGTAGAGAACAATTGAACTCAATTGTATTGTGTCTTACAAAGACACCACACTCCTCTATTTATAGGACATGTCATGGTATGCGTTACACTATGGAATTCTGGATGAAAGTTACAACATGGAATAAAGGGAGAGTTATAGGAAGATTGGTAATATATTGTAAATTATAGATATCTACATAGTTATATTTACAATACTTTCCCTTAGATATCCATGTTATATAAAATAAATGTCTCGTTAAAACCTTGCTAGGAAAAAACTCGATAGAAAAAAATCCTAGTGAAGAAAAAAGAGTACATCATTTTATATATTAATAATTGCCTCGTTAAAAACCTTTCTAGGAAAAACCCAATGGAAAAAATGATAGTCAAGGGAAAAAGAGTGCATTATTTCTATTCCTTGAAGGAAATATTTCTACTCCCCCTAATAAATACATCTCTTGAGTGCTTTGAGTCATCATATTCTAATGTTATGCACTAACTTTTCAAATATTGATGTGGGTAATGCCTTTGTGAATAAGTCAGTCAAGTTTTCCTTTGAAGAAATTTGTTAAACATTGATGTCACCATTTTCTTTAAGGTCATGTGTATAAAAGAGTTTTAGTGAGATATGCTTTGTTCTATCTCCTTTTATATACCCTCCTTTAATTTGTGCTATACATGCAATATTATCCTTAAATAATAATGTTGGTAGATTTTAATTGAAAGACAAACCACATGTTTCTTGAATATAATGAGTCATTGACCTCAACCATACACATTGTCTGCTAGCTTCATGAATTGCAAAAATTTCTGCATGATTCGATGAAGTGGTTGTAATGGTTTGCTTTACAGATCGCCAAGATATACAGTTCCTCCACATGTAAATAGATAACCTATTTGAGATTAAAGTGGGTCAGATAAATATCCAGCATCTGCATAACAAATTAGATTAAAGTTTGATTTGTTTGAATAAAACAAATCCATATCAATTGTCCCTAGAAGATAACGAAGTACCTGCTTAACTCCATTGCAATGTATTTTTATTGGAGAAGAACTATATATTGCTAACAAATTTACTGAAAATGCTATATCTGGTCTAGTATTATTAGTAAGGTACATTAGTGCACCTATTGCACTAAGGTATGGTATTTCAAGATCAAGTAATTCTTCATTACCTTCTCGAGGTTGAAAGATGTCCTTTTTCACATCTAGTGATCAAACCACCATTGGAATGTTCAATGGGTGTGCTTTGTCCATGTAGAATCTTTTTTAAATCTTTTCTATATATATGTCGATTGATGAATAAAAAATTTATCGGCTAAATGCTCGATTTGCAAGCCAAGGAAATTTTTTTTTTGCCAAGATCTTTAATCTCAAATTCCTTTTTGAGATATTCTATTGACTTTGAAAGCTATTCAGGAGTTTCAATTATATTTAAATCATCAACATATACAGTTATAATAGCAAATCCTGAATGTGATTTCTTAATAAAAACACATGGATAAATTGGGTTATTCTGATAACCTTCTTTCAATAAATATTTACTTAAGCGATTGTACCACATTCGTCCTGATTGTTTTAATCCATATAATGATCTTTTTAATTTGATTTAATATAATTCTCTAGAGTTTGAATTATATGATTTAGGTAGCTTAAATCCTTCAGGAATTTTCATATAGATTTCTTTTCCAAAGGTCCATACAGATCATATGTTGTAACTACATCCACAAGATGCATATCAAGTTTTTCACATACAGTCAGACTAATTAAATATCATAATGTAATAACAAGTGGTGCTTTATATCCAGTGACCTCATTATTTTCATTTCTTTTACACATAAATACCCATTTAAATCCCACAAGTTTTACACCTTTAGATGTATGAACTAAAGGTCCAAAAACTTTAAGTTTCGAAAGTGAGTTCAATTCTACTTGGATGGCTTTTTTCCACTTGGGCCAATCATTTCTATTACAACATTCTTCAACAAATTTAGGTTCAGAATCCTCATTTTCATGAATGATATTATGTGCAACATTATACGCAAAAATGTTGTCCACAACTACATCAGTCTATTCCATTTTTTTCCTATCATGGTATAATTTATCGAGATCTCATTGTTAGATTACTTGAGTCTCTTTAACCTTTTTACCATTAGTTATGTCCAGGACTTCTTATTGAAATGTTTCTATTGTCAATTAAGTCATTTCGACTATAGATCACTTTTCTTTTTCAAGGATTTTTATCCTTTGAACCTATTGGTCTACCACGTTTTTGCCGCAACACAGATTCAGCAACTTACTGAATTGAGATTTCAGTTTTAGATGGAGCATTTGCAGCTGGAATATATGACTTGATCACTTTCTTAGTATCTGTAAATGCATCTGGCATTTGGTTTGTTACATTTTGTAAATGAATTATCGTTTGAACTTCTAGTCCACATTGCTTTGTATGATAATCTAAATGAGACAATAACGATACATTCTACGCAATTTCATTTTCCAACTTCTTAATTTCTCCCACTAATGTTGAAAAAGTTGTCTCATTAAAATGAAAATCAACAAATTGTGCAATAAATACATCACCCATTAGGGGTTCAAGATATCTAATAATTTATGGGGATTCAAATCCAACATATATTCCTAACCTTCTTTAAGTTCCCATTTTAGTACGTTGTGGTGGGAAAATTGGAACATGTACTGTACAACCAAAAATTCGCAAATGAGAAATATTTGACTCTTGGCAATAAATTAATTGTATCGGGGACTACCGATGATAAGATGTCGGTCTTATGCGTATAAGTGATGGCTGCATGCAGAATAACATGACCCCATATAGATAATGGAAGCTTTGCTCTCATAAGCAATGGTCTGACAATCAATTGTAAATGCTTGATAAATGATTTTGTCAAACCATTTTGTGTATGAACATGAGCTACAGGATGTTCAATATTTATCCCAATTGACATGCAATATTTATTAAATGTTTGGGATGTAAACTCACCAGCATTATCAAGTCGAATGTTTTTTATTGTATAATCAGTAAATTGTGCTCTTAAGTTGATTATTTGAGCAAGTAATCTTGCAAATGCAAGGTTTCGACTTGATAATAAACACACATGTAACCATTTACTTGATGGGTCAATTAAAACCATGAAGTATCTAAATAGTCTACTTGGTTGATTAATGGATCCACATATGTCACCATGAATTCGTTCTAAAAATGTAGGTGACACAACTCCCATTTTGGTTGGTGATGGCCTAATAATCAATTTTCCTTAAGATCAAGCAACACATGTTAATTCATTGGATTGAAGAATCTTCTGGTTATTCAACGGATGTCCATGAGAATTTTCAATAATTCTTCTCATCATTATTGACCCCAAATGTCCCAATCGATCATGCCAAACAGTAAACATATTTAAATTCATGAACTTCAAGTTCATGGTTGCATATGTTTCAATTACTCGTATACGAGTATAATATAATCCATAAGAAAAGGCAGGCAGTGTTTCCATTATACGCTTTTCATGTGAAACAATAAATGAAATATAAATATATTCTATATTGTTTTTATTGTTAGTTTCAACATGATAACCATTTTGACGTATATCTTTGAAACTCAATAAGTTTCTTTTTGACTTACTAGAGAACAAAGCATTATTAATTGTAAATTTTGTTGCTCTAGGCAAAATAAGGTTTGCTTTACCAAAACCTTTATTCAAGTTTGTAGAAGCTGATATTGTATTGACATTTGCTTCAAGCATTGTCAATGTAGAAAAATACTTTTTACTTTTAAGTATTGTGTACGTAGTTGTACTATCTGCCAAACATAAGTCTTCATTATTCACATTCGAGTTAGCCAAAATAGGAGAAATGTCCATAACTCTTCATTAAAAAAGCTATAATTACTTCTTCCTTTACCACGATCACAACCACGACCACGACCACGACCTCGACCTCGACCATTATTGTTTGAAAATACAGCATTTGCTTCAAGTAATGGTGTTGTTCCAGTGTGTCGAGAGTCATGGTTTTTCATTAATAACTCATTATTTATTCAGCCACAAGAAGACATGATATGAGTTCATAATACTTTTTAAACCCCCTTTCTTGATATTGCTGCTACAGGAACATATTTGAGACATGAAATGTGGAAAATGTTTTCTCTAACATGTCTTCATCAATAATTTTTTCTCCTCATAACAATAATTTTGAACAAATTTTAAATAATGCGAAATTATAATCACTTATATACTAATTGAAAATCTTGCAACCTTAAATGCATCCAATCATATCGAGCTTTAGGAAGAAACACACTTTTTTTATAATCATACCTTTCTTTTAAACATTGTCATAGTTTATAGGGATCTTTTACCGTAAGATATTCAATTTTTAGTCCCTCATGAAGATGATGTCGAAGGAAAATCATGGATTTTGTCTTTTCTTGACTTGAAGTCGTGTTTCCTTATTTAATTGTTTCTCCAAGATTCATGGCATCCAAATGAATTTTGGCATCAAGCACCCATGATAAATAATTATCACCCTTGATATCAAGAGTTAGAAATTCTAATTTGGTAAGACTTGACATGGTATAACTATAACAAATAAATTTATTTATATTAGAAATTTAATAAGCATGTTAAACATGCATTATAAAACAACTAAGATAAATATCATATTATGGAAAATTGTGACAACAATACACACCAAAAATGTTAATTTTACAACATACTTATACATAATATATTAAAACAACATGTTTAGGTAAATTGATAAAAACATTTAGATCATAAAAACAATTACAAAACTTATACTAATAGAAAGTAGATAGTTAAATTATAGACATAAACCATTAAGAACCCATAAAATATACATAGATCTTAAATAATCGAAATAAGAACCAAACATAAACAATCACATTAATCATAAATAAATTAAGATGAATCAAACCACAATCTTATTATGAACTAACAATATTTTTAACAAACAATAATTTTGTAAACATAATACGTAAAATTACAACATGCAATAAAAAGATTACATTCTCAAACATTTAAACTATGCATAATGTTTACATGGAATAGTCATGCAATGTTCACCAATAGAAAACAATAAAACAAACTAATACTTTATAGTCTACCTTTTGCAAATGATAAAATTGTAGAGACTCGTGCTGATAACGTGTTATAAAATAAGGAACAAAGAAAATGAAACAACACAGAAGAACAGAATGAAGAAGAGAGGAAGTAGAGAACAATTGAACTCAATCGTGGTGTGTCTTACAAAGGCACCACACTCCTCTATTTATAGGACATGTCATGGTATAGGTTACACTATAAAATTCAATGGGATAAAAGTTACAACATCTAATAAAGGTAGGGTTATAAGAAGATTGGTAACATACTGTAGATTATGGATATCTACATAATTCTATTTACAATAAGTACATAATAGCAAAAAAATTTATGATAATAGAGTACATGCCACTGCATTATCTAAATTTCAAAAGTAGTAAATATATATATTTTTTGACTAAACTATAAAGCCCCATGTTAATAAATTTTCTAGATCTGTTTGTGAATGTTAAAATTCTATAGCACCAGATGAAACATATTACAAAATGTTTGAATCCATGTTAGCTTTCATATGTCCATAAAAAAGGTAAGGAAATGTTATTTCCAGCAAACTTTGGCGGCTCCTTCAAAGATAAGAGCTCACAGAAAACATTGCATTAATACATTTAAATATGAGCATGCAAGAGGAACAATTTTAAATATATAGAATAAGTTCAGAAGACATACCTTTCACCATCATCATTCGCCAAAACAGAGTTACAAACCTTTTGCATGATCAGTTTTTGCAAAAGTTGAACTCATGGCTAGACTTTCTTATATCATTAGTTTTGGCCTGATTTCTTGATTTCTGGCTAGGTTCTTTGTTTGTCTGTTTTAGGGCTTTTATGTGGTCTTGTGTTTTGGCTTGTTCGAGGGACTTTTTTTGGAAGGGCAATTCTTTTTTTTTTTTTGTTTCATATACATACTTTTCAAATTCTTAACACTCTATCAATTCAGATAAATACAATATGGAGATTTATGTGGCCTAATCTCAAGTGCAAAAGATATGTGTTAGAAAAAATCTTTTTGTCATTTATTTTGAGTTTCAATTATTCTAAACATCTTTATATTTATAATAGCGTTGCACTCAATTGGTATTAAAACATATAAGTTTTTCTCTAAATTTTTAAAGCAAATGTCAGGTAAACGTTTTACTAGAATCATATTTCTTTTCATTTTTGAAACTATAAGTATACGTTATCTAATAATATAATATCATTCCCTCGTTAAGAATAATATAATATCTTCCAGTGTCATAGCTGAGATAACTTTTCCTAATCCAACTCTTAGATTCATTTCACCAGCTTGAAACTATTGCAAGAAACATGTTCCGAGTGAAGAAGTGCAAACATGATAAGTGACTCATAAATCTAATATCCAAGTAAAATCATCATTCTCTATTAAATACCATTTTTGATACAAGTAAATCATATCTATTGTCTTTTACATATTTTCCTGTTGGCTTGGGCAATCTCCTTTGTTATTTTTGTTGTGAAGTTTTTTTAAAAAGTCTAACATAGGTGTTTAAGGACATTCCTTTTCTAACAAAATTCATTGAAGTTTATTATCCTCAAAACACAAACAAATTCTGTTATATAGTCAAAGTACTTGAAAATCATATTTACATTTTAAATTGACACTTTACATGCATTTGGTAAGTGGATTTGATGGTTGAAGATGATAACTGCACCTTCCTCAAGCAGGTGATCACTCATTTTGCACTACAATTTGGAAATTTTCACTTTGACAAGTCAAACATTTTGACTTTCAAAAACATCAAATTTTCAAATTTAATTATTTAATATATAATTCTATTAATTAATTTAATTACTAACTAAATAATAATAATAAATAAATAAATAATAGAGAAATTTTTAAAAATAGCAAAATAAATTAAAATATTTACCAGCTATAACAAAATTTTGGATTCTATCAGTGATAGTTTTCTTTCACTGTAGCATATCAATGACTATCACTGATAGAATTTGTTATAGGTTGTAGATATTTTGTAAAATTTGTTATTTTTTAAAATCTCTCTAAATAATATTTTGTTAGGTGATTTTAATATGAGAAATTGCATCAGATGACAAAAATATTTAGAAGAAAACAGTTCATGACACCTCTTTTTTGTGTATTGTGAATATGACAAATATGACAAGCAATTAATGATATCAGACAACTATTAGAGGGATATCGGAGGATTATCAGAGGGCTATCAGAGTGTTATCAGGTTTTAAATTTACTACTTTTGAAATTTAAATAATGTAGTGGCATGTACTCTATTATCATAAATTTTTTTGCTATTTTTACAATCGCCCCTTTTAACATTATATTATTATTTTCCACAATTTATCCCGATCAATCTAATTGACCTAATTTGAATCTTGATGTGGATTTTCGATATACAAATCTTATTTAAATATTGTATCTCTCTCAATTTGTAATTGTTTATAATATCAAATATTAGTAACAATTTAAATTTTCAACTATTTCAAATGATTTGATTTTCTTGACCGCATTGTTCTAAGTTTAGTTTCATAACGAGCTAGTAGAGGGAACTAATGGACATACAAACCATGAGCTCCAATGATATGAAACTAATTGGATAAACTCTTTTAACTGAACTAAAACTATAAAAAAATGAGGCTTTCCCGACGCACAAGATCGTTGGAAGATATATGAAAAACGTCTAAAAATCATTTCCCAATGCATAAATATGTGTTGGGATATGAGCCAGGAAAAATGTGGCAGGAGATGAACTACCGACACACAAGATGCAGCATCGGGAGTTTCTAGACATCTCCTGACGTCGTATGAACGTCGAAGACGCTGTCAATATAGCGTCGGGAGATGTCTAAAAACTCTTAACGCTGCATGTTGTGCGTCGGGAGTTCCTCTATTTTTTTTTAAAGTACCTTCCATTATTAAATGGAAGGTATATATATCCACCCTTAGACTTGTATACAAATAGGACAAAACGTTTATTAAATTGCCATCAGTATTAAATTTCTAAAATAAATAAATTAAATGAGATTACTATAATATCATGTAATCATCTATATCTATATCTATATAGATC
>JBBPDI010082869.1:0-13526 GCA_037974545.1 Cucumis variabilis
GAGCTCCCGAAGGATGCACACATCAGTCTAGTGCTCCCGAAGGATGCACAACAGTTGGTGATCCCGTAGGACACCTGCAAGGTAACTACTCAATAGGAAAACTAATAATTTACCCCTCAGTCCATTTTAAACATCTTAACAGTCAATCATGGTACATTCAAACATTTTCATCACATAGCTCTTCACATAACCTTTAACAGTCATCTTATTCTAATTTAACCCAAGGTCAGTCAGAACTTATCAGTACATCAGTCATCAAACTAAATAATCACAACATCCCTCTTAGTCTACAAGTGCACAACTAGACCGTCTTCTTAGTTTAAATAAACTCAACCATAACAATATATCATACATTCAGTCTAAACAAAAACCCACCATTTCAAACCTATCCCCTATAAGAAACATCAACGAGTTACAGTCAATCAACATCTGTATGTGTAATATATACATAATCAAGTCAGTCACATCATGCACTCAATACCCAATCCACATCCATCCATACATAAATATATATACATTCAAATACCCAGTCCACATCCATCCATACATAGATATATGTATTTTTCTCAGTCGAACCTAACATATAATAAACCTTAAGTCTAAATCCAAAAGTATATATCATAACTGTTATTTCCATTCAGTTCAGATATAATATTACAGTCCAACGCAATTCAAAGCTAAGGATGAGTCCAGTAGAAAGTCCCTTACCTTAACATTATGTAAGCTCCTTAACCGTGCTAAGGTCTACGAAAAATGAACCTAAACATTAAGATAAATACTCAATATCTCTCTCCAAACATCAATCATTTACAAATAACCCAATGTGATTTTTCACAACTTACCCAATGTTAACGAATCGAGTTCCAACCAAAACCAAAAGTTGTTGTGGACCCAAAGACAATCAAGCGTTACCCTCAATGCCTATGATTGAACAACAAAACAACCATCATTCGAACCATAAAACTTGGACATTTTCTTGAAACTACTACAACCCAACCCCACATTTTCATCAATAAAACTTCAACCAAACACGGTAGAAATAAAGGCAGTAGCTACCGAACCTAACAAAAAAGAGTGCAAAACAGATCCGACAGTTGGCTTGGATGAGGGACTTGACTTGATTCATGACTAGGAGGTGGAGTCGCGCGGCAAGGGCGGAGGTCAAAACTGGAACTGAGCCAAAACGCAGCTGAAAGCTGTGGCGGTGTGGGATGGTTCACGGACGGAGCAGATGGCGGCAGCGTGGGATGGTTTGAGGACGTGCAAAGCTAAGGGGTTACGTGCGGGGTTGAATCTACCAGATGGACGAAAAAAAGAAAGAAGACGATTGGAGAAGGGGCGTCGCGGCTACGTCGACGACTGGCGTACGTGAACGGAAAAGAGAAGGGTGGAAGGTGCGGCGGTTTGCAAAACAGAAGAGAAGAGAAAAAGAAGGAAGAAGACGAGGGGGGCTGTGCGGCACGGGAGGAAGAAAGGGGAGAAATTTGGATTTCTTTTTTTTTTTTTAAATAAAAAATGTAATAATAATTATTATAATTATAATAATAATAATTATTATTATTTCTTATATATTTAAATCCTTATTACCTTTCTTTCCCAACAATTCTAAAATACAAAAATACACCCCTAGAACTTAAAATCTTTAACCCAAGACGATTTGATATAGTTAAAAGTAAGATAAAATATATTACCTTAAGATTTTGGGGTGTTACACATTATGCATTTAGTAACGCATAGGTAAGACATGCACAGTTTATCGCATAAGCCTAACCTAGACGTTAGCTTAGTCATACTATTAGAACCTCACATGACACATGTACGGATGAATTTTGCATATCACATAATGAAACACAAGAATTCTTCAAAGTAGCTCCAAAGAAACTTCAAAGCAAGTAGCCATTTTTTGAAAAAAAATGTGAGTTAGTTTTTTTTTTTGGGGGGGTACAAAAGGATTTTACAAGAGAATTTTGGCTCAAATATGGTCAATACAAATGAATTTGGGCATAAATAAGCCATTCAGATTGATTAAAGGTAAAAACGCACATTTGATGCGTTTTTTAAGTTCGTGGCACGATGGCGCTTGACTTGGCACCGCTGTGCTGGTCAAGTTGATGCTTTTGAGTGTGCAACACTAGGTCAGCGTTGCGACACTAGGGCATCACTAGTTTTTGGTTTATTTACAAAAATGCCATTTCATCTTGATTTAGCTTTTTTTTTTTTTTTACTCTTTTTAGCTCCAAATTAAGCAATACTCATTGTGTAAAATTTGTACAGATGTCTAGATCATTATTTTCTATAAATTGAGAGATTAAATGAGCAAATATTGAGAGTTTTATGCTATAAAAAGTAGGTCAAACATAGTCCTAACACTTGTCGTGTTGTTGATTCCCTCCCCACCTAAAATTAGGATGGTTTTTCCATTAAGGATTGTAGTTATTGGAGAATGGGTTATGTTTGATAAAGCAAACAAACTTAGGGCTATGAGGACACATATCATAATTATGCAGCTTACCGCATCCTAAACAACTCGTTCGTTCCAGTTGGCTACCAACTTTTACTTGACTATATTTCTCTTGAATCAACACCAATGATTATATCAAAGATATCATTCTTGCCAGCTGTTGATGAAGGGTAGTAGCTGCCTCATTGTTTAGTCTTTCTGATTCTATTCTTCTTCTGCCTGATATTGACTCAAAATCATTGTCTTCCCATTCCTTTGTACTTCTATAGACTTCTTCTAAAATAGCCTTTACTTTTGTCTAAGTCTTATTCATCAGCCTCTGTTCCAGCTATTATCGTATCGACTGCTGTTTAGTAATTTTATTAAGTCCATCGTAGATTATTTTTATTTGCATGTGTTCAGAAATACCATTATGCAGGTAACTTTTAACTAGTTTCTTAAATTTATTCCAAGCATCACTTAGTGTCTCTTAATCCTTTCGTTCGAAATTGGTTATACCCCTTCTCCTTTTTGCATTCTCAGTTGATAAAAAGTACATTTTCATAAATTTCTCCACCATTTGATCTTAAGTTGTCACGTCTCTCACATCTAGCCCATTTTTTGGCATCATCCATTAAGGAGAAAGGGAATAATGTTAACCTTATTTTATTCTATGTGACTGGGTTGTTTTTTCTTTTTCTTTTTTTTTTTGGACTTAGTAGTTTCATATTCATTTGGTGCAATTCTAATCTAGGCTATATGTCATGAAGCATGTTCATCGCACGTAAGATGATCATTATATCTTTCTGTATTGTGTGATTCATTTTATGCGGCAAGTCATGGGTCATGATCATAGCATGCGAGATGCTCACTATGTACTTCTTTATCGCAAAATAACTAAGTCCTCGTTGAGTACAAGTTTTTTTACTCCTTGTCCAAGAATAAGCAAAATAGTAGATTTACCTGAATGATTCAGAATCAAACACAAAGAATTGATTCAAGACATTAGTTCTAAGAATTACTTATCATATAGGTGGTATAAAAGAACTAATTAACTAAAGTTTAAAAGAACCAAAACCAAGATTAACACTACTTATGTACGCCTAGATAATCTGTAAACAGGAACAAATGGATGTGAGATGGATTTGTGGACTAACTTGTATACGAAAAAGAGATGAATGAAGGTATACGCATTATTAGGTGATTAACCAACGTTAGAGCTTCGATGCGATATAACTTATGCAACCAACTCATGATTAAGGTGAGCTTCTCTCGAAGTGTTTAGATGCCACACTTGTTCACCTTTTGTGATGGAAATGATCGTGCTTGATTAGGCGAGATATATCTAGAGGACTTCACTTATAACATACACTCCACATGTTTAAATTTATGTCCTAAAACTCGTAGATAGTAAATACAAATCGTGGACAGTTATTAATTAATAAAGTGTTATTATTATAATTTCAATAAATGTTATTAATCATATTATTAGTTTTTCTTAATAACCTTAATCCAATAAACTGACATCATAAGATGTTTGGTGAGTTTGAATAGTATGTAGAGACATACATGGATCAATGTTCGAGATTAGCTTAAATGGTCTATAGTATAGGTATAAAGTTGGACACCTTATCCTGGTAACACTATGGATACGACTTACTTTGTATTTGATACAAACACAATAATCCAACGCATTCGTGTAGGTGACATGCAAGCGAGGGTATCTTATGCAATAAGTTTGCATGTGATCGAACCACGAAATAGTAACCACTAGATGTAACTTCGTTAACTAGTTTGATTTCTATTTCATTAGGATGACCTACGTAACATAGTTTTAATCCTGAGTGTATTATGAACTCCTGTTCACGAGGGATTGTTCTTTAATTTGCACGGGCAATTGTGGTCAAATTGTCGACTCAATATGCTTATCATTTTGATGACAAAACTGAGTAGAGAGTTGGTAACATAATTACACAAGATGAATTTTACTCCTTCCCGACTTTAGGGTAAGTTGATGAGTGCTCCCTTAAATGGTGTCTATGGGACTTGAACAAAGAATCCTTCCTTCTCTATGGCACAAGTGGGGTTTCTATTTATTGGTTGGACCATAAACAGTTGTTCATTAGAGAAACACTGGTATTTAAGGACTAGAGGTAACCTATGGATAAAACGATTAATTTGACCCAGCTAATGTTACGAACACTTGTGAAGGATTAACTTACTATTATTGGTCTATATCCATGAACAAAGAAATATATCTATAGTGAGAAGAGTTTAACTATGAACTTTTAGTGGAGTGTACACACAGTTAATGAATATTGATTAATGTGGTTAATGATTTTAGCCAACTAATCTCATATCGTCATAGCTTTTGATATGTAGGTACATCAGGTCCCCTTCCTAGCTCTTAAAGGGTAATGAGATTTATTTATATTGGTTGTAATTTGAAATGTTCAAATTTATTTTGAAAATTAGTCTAATGTATGGTGATACGTTAAAATATAAAATTTATATTTTAATCAAACTTTACAATATAAATTTAATTTTGGATATGATTCAAAATTAATTTTTGAGAGATAAAATATTTGAATGAGTTCAAATATTAATTTAATATGAATTGAATTCATATTAAAATTATTGGTTATGAGAGAAATTTATGTTGGAATGTGATTAAAATTTAAGTTAAGTTAAATATAAGATTAGGGGCGTTTTTATAAACTTCTTTTTCTCAAATCCTATAGTGAAAAACACTAAGAAGTTGAAGTTTTCAGGATTTAAAACTTTAAAATATTTGAACGTACAGTAAACACAATGCATAACTTTGAAGTTTAATTAGTGCGTTTTGATTACTTTTCTTTAATTATCTTGAATAAAGAGGAACAATAATTTGTATTTCTACAAATTATCACATTGTAATCACATGTGCTTTATATATTATATTAATAGTATATTAAATTAGTGTATCTCTGCCATAACTTGCCCCGCGTATGTCCTTGCTTGGTATCCGAAACACAACATGATTGAGTATCACTGAACACACTAAACTCTAATGACACACAGTTTTAAGGTCCTTAAGCTTTGGTTAATCTCCTAGTGACTTTCCATTGTCTTTTACTTATGAAATGCAAATTGTCTTTAGGTGATATAAACAATTTAACACATGATGTAAAAAATAAACTTTTATTATGTAGGATCGATATGGAAACTCTAGAGGGGTGAATAGGGTTTAATTAAACTTTTTAACAAATAAGCCTAAATTAAACTAATTAGATAATTTTTTAATTAAATAAAGAAACATTTTAAACTATGTTAAATAACAAAATTGATAAAAAATATGAAATAGAGTATGCAATCAAACTCAACCAACAAAAATATGTAACTAAAATTAAATGCAAAAATAATTATAAAAGAGTTAGAGAAGAAGACACTATAATTTTATAGTAGTTCGGTCAAACTCAACCTACATCCAGTTTTCCAAGTACCTCTTAGAATTTTGATTGAAAATTTTCTTTTGACTCTTTCCATGGATTATAGTCAAACTGCTACTTACTTCTTTTAAGGGTTCATGAGCAAACCCGATCCTTTTCACGGGTTAGGATCTAACCGTTACGATATGTTGAAGTTTTCAATCACACAAAATAAAACTCTCTAAAAGAGTGAGTATACAATTTGAAGCTCACAATATTTAATCCTCACAATACAATATGAATTCTCTCAAGAACAAGATGAAAAGAATAAAAATTGGAAGCTCTAGAGAGAATAACAATGTTGGCTTTTGTACTTTTTGAGGATTGTAAAGTTTAATAATGTAGTTAAAATTTTGGAAAAAATGAAGTATTTAAAAAGAGGAAAAGTTAAATCCAAAATCATTTCGGACGATTAGATGTAAGTAAAATAAAATTGAATGGTTGAGATTTAAACTCAATTAGCTGTTAGACACAACACGAATAATAATATAATAACACGTCTTATCAAAATAATTTGTTTAAAGCTCAATAAAGCAACTGCACCATCTTTTAGAAAAAACTAACAGTTAGACACAAAGATAAATAATAATATTAAATTAATTTCTTTATAAAAGCTAATAAAACAAAAGCAAAAGCCACATATGTTACTCCTCCACTACTCCATGTGGCTTTCTCTAATTGGTTCAAATTGATTACTTGGTCACCACATCACCATCTCGGTTTTTTTTTGTTAAGCTTCTTTTAGAAATATTTTTTTCGTTTGAACTCCGATTTTGGTGATTCAAGAGGCATTATAATTATTGTTCCAATCTCTATGTTATGAACTATTCAAAATAATAAAATTGTCAATAAAAATTTAAAATTTTTATCATTAAAATATTAATTAGTTTGAGATTAAGAGCAAAAAAGCCAACATATTAAACTTCAGTCATGCTAATGCAACTCTTTACAGATTACACACTTTCAAAACTTAAAACTTAAACTAAAACGCTTGGCAGCTCTTCTCGCTTAGCAATCCTTTTATCCTTTCTTACTTGGTCTTAACGCTTAATCCCTGGAAGATAAAATTATAAACCATAAGTCACTAGACTTAGTGAGGTTTTAAGAAATCCTTTTATGCAAAATACCTTTGTAAACATCAATTCGTGAAACGTATCAAATCACATAAAATTATCTTTTTATATAAACATGTTATTTCACATAAATACATCATTTAGCATAAGTACAAATTAGTCAACCATCATTCCTTTCACCAAGGATCCCGAATCATTCTCTACATTAGGTCTCAAAACTTCGTGTTTAGACTATTGTAATAACAACATCTGAGAACATGCAGATTCATCCTTGTTGCTCAAGCCGAAGCGTAATTACATTGTCCTGCCTCATCTCATCATGCACATCTTTGATACATGGCTATCTTTACTTCTTATGTGCACGTAATAGTCAGCTCAATGTTAGAAAATAGACTAATGATTTAAACATCATTTCATAATCATTGAAATCACGTAAAACATACTTTCAATATAACATAGAATTTTTATAGAAATCTCTTGAGAAACATTTATATATTGAAATCATTATTTCAAATCAGTATACACTTTACTAAGAAAGCTTGAAATCATGTAAATCATTATAAAGAAAACACTCATTACTCTATAAGAACTAAACCTAAAATGCTCTTCTTCTTCTTCTTCGTAGACACTTTGGCAGTACTTCAGCCTTTGAGCTTTCTCTTCAACTTTGCAGAATAATAATAACTAATAATCTGGCTTCAACCTCTATTTATATTATTCCTTAAACAAGCTTAGTGCTTGTGGGATTTTGAGCATGCGAGATAAGCTTTCTGTTAGTGTGTGTATTGGATAAGTCATTGGTCATGACTATTGTATGTGAATTACTCACTACATGTACCTCTTCATCGCATAACTACAGAGTCATCGTTGAGTACAAGTTTTCCTACTATTTGTCCAAGTATAAGCGAAGCAATAGGTTTATCTGAACGATCTAGGGTCGAACACAAGAAATTGATATCAAATCTTAGTTATAGAATCTACTTCTTAACTAGGAAGTATAAAAGAATAAGTTAACATATAAAAGAATAAGAACTGAAAATAAGAGTATTTACATATGACTAAAGAATCTATAAATGGGTGGAAATGAATGTGAAATGAACATGTGAACTAACTTGTATGTGAGAAAGAGTGAAAGAATGTTTATGCATTATAACATGATTAAGCAAGGTGACAACCTTAATGTTATATAGCTTACCCAACCATCTTATGATTAAGGGGTGCTCCTCTCGGGGTCATTAAAGGCCACACATGGTCACCTTTTGGGATCCACGTGACTAATAGTGATTAGACAAGATATATCTAGAAAAGTTCACTTATGAGACATATATAACTTTACAATTAAGGGTAGAAACCTCTCGGTGCCTAGTGCCCATACTTGCTTACCTTTTAGGATACAAATGATGGAAGTTGTCTCGCAAAGGAAGAGAAAATTCTTCCTCGCTTACGTTAGCCAAGTTCTTGCTACTTACCCTCTCGGGTAATTAGTGACTTACGCTGGCCAAATGATTAGAATAGCTCAAGTAACGCGATAAGACTGATAAGTGAAACTTTCTATAAAAAATTATCAATGACTTAAACTATCAATAACACATTGACTGATGGAAAGTAGAGACATGATGGATTGAAAAGTTATAAACATGTAATATGTATATAAAGAATGTAGGCCTCCGGTCATGGTACAATATGAAAAGTATAAATATTTCACATAGAATACAAAAATGGAAGACAGAAGGATGGTAAAGAATACATGTTAGGGGGAATGAGGAGATGAACTTCTTTCTGTTTAAACTATAAGCTATTACTTACATTATAACTAAAGAAGAAGAAGGAACTATTTACAGCCAGCATAAAGGCTACTCCTTTCCATTCTTCTCTCTAGGCCATGGCCCATTTAGGAGTCTTTTTGGTTCATTCAGACCTCCTTTCCTTGGTGAAGAATGAGACTTTTTATAGGCACTTTCAGTAAGAAATATTTCTATTCCTCTAAGCATGTCAGTGCTGATTGCAGCCTTGTCACGTTACATCAACTTCAACTTCCATCCTTGTCATCTAATAAATCTTTCTCACGTGATGATGTGGTTCCTCGTCTAGAGGTGTTAGTCAACGAGTTTCCATCATGTAGCCTTTACACGAGATGTCTCCTATGATTCACTAGTTTCTTTCTTTCTAATCATCATGCGTTAAGACATGAAGATTGCGTAAAACAGACATGATACTTATGTAAGATGTCTTTCTAAATATTTATGAATTTATAAAATAAGTTACGCGTTTTGGTCATCTTCTTATGCATTTTGACCTCATTATTCTAATAAAAGAGGCTATAATAACGAATGTTTATACACATTATCACTTAGTCATCCTTAAAATCTTATCAGCTTGGCAGCTTTTACTTTTAGTAGTGCACGTTTAACGACCCAAACTTTTAAGCTAAGTTAAGGTCATTACTCAAAAGAAAAACATCGAGAGACATTTCATGAAATGAGAAAAACTAAAATATTTATAAAATTAATTATCAATAAATGTTCCAAACACATAAAATCGACAAAACCAATAAAAATAATTTTGAAACGTGACCTGCGAGTTCTAACAATTTTAACGAAAACAAAAATAAATAAATAAGACAAAACCTTAAATAAAATGTCTAAAATTTAGAATACTGAAGAAGAAAAAACTAATAAATAAACGTGGAAGCAGAAATGAGTTCCCATATGGCATGTCACAAATTTGTCCTATCGCTCACCCACTTTTCAGATCCTTTATCTTTGCCTGAAATATTAAGCATCGAAAATAGTGAGTATATAAACATACCCAGTAAAGAACCCACTACTGGTCCCGTTAGGTGGTCTGTTAACTTCCTATTATGAACATAATCATAACATCGTGTGTCTAGTGGAGCACACCTGGGTGAGTGAAACCATAGGAATACTCCTAAATCTTGCGAGTTACCTCATGGAAACACCCCTAGACGTGCAAGTGATGGAGGTACACACTCCATAAACACATATGTGATACATTGGTACACCCCTAATTGTGCAAGTGGTCCCGTCAGAATACTCTAGTCATGCGAGTGACCCCGTATACACAATATAATTGTCCTCAAACTGTGCATATGATCGTAAGTACACCCTTAAATTGTGTGAGTGGTCTCGTAGAAACATCTCTAGTTGTTTGAGTGACCCAATAGATAGGATCAAAATACAAGTGGGGTAAAAGAGCTTAATAAACAAAGTTAACAGACACACCATAGTCCAAAGCATGTAACAATCAATATAATTAACATAACGTGAAACATTAGACATAACAGCCACTATCACTGCATAATCATAAAATATATGCAACTCTTAAAATTTAATTTCAAAGGTCCAGTAGTAGAATCTCTTACCTCCAGATTAGCTAACAGATATTCCTTAACTGTCAAAGCTTTCCAATGAACCAATCCTAAAAGAATTCAACAACTTAATTAATAAAATTAATAGTTGACTAAAGATCCAAAATTTCCTTCCAAATCAACTTACCTAAAGTTAAGGTTGAAATCAGTTCGACCTTATTGGGAAAAATTCCACCGATTTCTTTTCCAAAATATTAGCCAAAAGAACCTTGAAGGCAAAATCCAAAATTAAGAAAATAATCCACCTTAATCCAAAATTAATTTATTTTAGGCCAAAAGTTAATATTTGAGGGACATGTCCATGACTCAATCAAAACCAACAAAAACTCACCAAAATGGCTCAAAAGATACTAAAAACGAAGCTTGTCTAGGAGAAGGGACGCGACTTGGCTTGGCAGAGAAAGACAACTCGATCAGAAGCAATATAGCTACACACGACTCAAACGAATGACGTTCGGCTTGGGCGTGGCTTTGTCTGAATGTTAACAGAGGAAGGCTGATTGTGACACAGTGTGGAGGAGAGGTGCAGACAAAGAGATGAACCCATGCGGCTTATGGCTGACTTTAAAGCAAAACTTTTCATGGACAGAGAGTAAGAACGACTCGAATCTTCGATAAGAGAAAGACAGAACAGGGAAGCTTCGACTAAGTGACTCGAAGAAGGAAACGTGACAGTCGTTGATGAATGAACAGTGAAGGAGAGGAGACTCTAAGGTTTTCTTTTGTGAAGTAAGGAAGATGGTGGTAGTTGCACGTGCTTCGAGAAGACTATTTAAATTAAATAATAATAATAATATCCATTATTATTATTCCTTTTTTCCAAATATCTTTCTTTTCTTTTTTCTTTTCCTTTTAATTCTTTTCCAAGAAAATCAATCCCCCTCTCTCTTTATTTAAATCTTCCATCCAATCAAAATTTTCTTTCCCATAAAATAATTGTTTTTCTCAAAATATAATTATTTTTCCCAACAAGTAATTTATGTTTATCTTCTTTCCAAAATACAATATTTTTCCTTAAATAATTATGTTTAACAAATATAATTATCGTTTTCCTTTTCCATAATAATTATATATATATATATATATATATAATTATTAAATCTCCAAAAAAATTTACTCTTCAATTTAATTAAATAACACCCAGATTATTTAATTAATTTCAATTTTTCACAAAACCAAAAAATCTTCAAAATAACACTCAATATATTAAACTTGATTAAACAAAACTAAGATAATCTCCGAAATTATCTTAATTTAATTTTTGGGGTGTTATAGCACATGTAAGCTCAAGGTTGAACTTAATCATGCTTAACTTACACTTTACACGTGGTCCATTAAAACACTTAGGAAGTTTGATTTTCTTGCCAAGTCTTTCATCTCGTATAATATCTTGATCACATAATAACCCTTAACCACTAAAAGTATCATCGCATAACCTTGTTTCCTCGTGTACTACATCAAATCATCAACCTCTCATCGTGTAGACTATTTAAAATGCCTTCTCATAAACATTTAATCAACAATTTACTTCTTAACTTAGTTACGGGTTTTACAATCTCAACAATTTAAAAATATGAAATATATTAGATTGATATTTGATTTTTGTTAGATTCTCAGATGATTGTTATCTGGTTGATATTTGATTTCTGTTTGATTTTCAAATGATTGCTATTTGATTGATATTTGATCACTATTTGATTTCTATCTAATTAAAATGTGATATTCATCTGATATGAGTATATCCAATAAGGAAATAGTAAAAAATGACAAATTTGATCAAATATTTATAAAATATAGAAAAATTTCATATTCTATCAATAATAGAAATTGATAGATACTGATATGTCTATATTATTCATATTGATAGATAGTGATAGAAGTCTATCAGTGTCTGTCATTGATAGATTACAAAATCTTGTTATATATTGCAAATATTTTAGTTTATTTTACTATTTTTAAAAATGTCCCTATCCAACATGTTATATATGTTGGGATTTATGTCTTAAAACTCGTAGATTGTAAATATAATCCATTGATCGTTATTAATAAAGTGTTATTTTTTTAATTTCAATAAATGTTATTGATTATATTATTAGTTTTATCTTAATAACTCAAATCCAATAAACTAACATCCTAAGCTGTTTGATGAGTCTTGAACAATATGTAGAGACATACAAGGATCAATGTTCGAGATTAGCTTAAAAGGTCTATAGTATAAGGATAAGGTTAGATATCTTATTTTGTGCAATGATCCAATGCGTTCGTGTAGTTGACATGTGAGTGAGGGTATCCTATGCAATGAGTTTTCATATGATCGGATCGCAAAATAGTAACCACTAGATATAACTCCGTTGATTAGTTAGATTTTTATTTCATTAGGATGACCTAGGTAACTTAGTCTTAATCTTGAGTGTATTATGAACTCCAGTTCGCGGGGGATTGTCCTTTGATTTGTATGGATGAGAGTGGCCAAATCGCCGACTTAGTAAGCTTATCATTTTTGGGACAAAACAAAGTGAGAAGCTGGAAACACAACTACACAAGATGAAATTAACACCTTTTAGGATAAGTTAATGAGTGTTTCCTTAAATAGTGTTTCCAGGACTTGAACAAAGGGCCCTGCCCTCTCTATGAAACGAGAGGGGTTTATGTTTATTGGTAGGACCATAAATAAGTTGTTTATTAGAGGAGTAGTGGTACTTAAAGATTAGAGGTAACCTAGGAGTAAAATGGTACTTTGACCCAGTTGGTGTTACGAACACTCGTGAAGAACTAACTTACTATTATTGGTCTATATCCATGGAGACAAAAATATATCTACGATGAGAAGAGTTCAGCCTGTGAGTCTTTAGTGGAGTGTACACAGTTAACGAATATTGATTAATGTGGTTAATGAGTTTAGCCAATTAATATCATATTGTTGTAGCTTCTGATCTATAGGTCCACTAGGTTTCATCCCTAACTCGTAAAGGGTAATGAGAATTATTTATATTGATTGTAATTTGAAATGTTCAAAATTACTTTGGAATTAGTTTAATGTATAGTGATACATTATATAAAGTTTATCAAACTTTATTTTAAAAATTTAATTTTAGATATGATTCAAAATTAATTTATGAGAGATAAAATATTTGAATGAGTTCAAATATTAATTTAAT
>JBBPDI010082891.1:0-13517 GCA_037974545.1 Cucumis variabilis
ATTGCTTGAAAGAGTATGAAACATATTTATAGATGTTGGTTTATGATAATGAAATGTGAAGGTTGGTTTTCAAATCACAAAATCAATGTACCAAAGTGATTTTATCGATAGAATACGTGAATGTGTTTTCGTAATGCTACCTATGGTTGTCAGGGAGTTTCAAGGCTGAAAGAGGCCGTAAACGAAAATCTGAGGACCTGAGCATAGGTGAGGATGCGGATGGAGGGTTGTGATGTGGCTTTGGGCCTAGCTTAACCCATGGTGGGTGTGGCTCTATGTGCACATATGAGCGGATGGATGTTGTTACTGTGGTAGGTGCTAACTATTCGTGAGCTCCATTTGGTCGTGTGTTTCCTTGTGGATATGGATCAGGTGTGAGCTATTATGGATCGTGTATTTAGTATGCTATCATGGTTGGATTATGGATGTTGTTACTATTTTAGGTGCAAAGTATGCATGAGCTCCGTTTGGCTGCGTGTTTCCTTGTGGATATGGATCAAGTGTGAGCTATTCTACGTCGTGTATTTAGTATGCTATCATGGTCAAATTGGATGGAGGTTACTATCATGGTTGGTACTATACATGCATGAGCTAGTTGTGGCTGCATGATTCTTTGATCACGTGCGAGCTATTCTTGGTCATATATTTAGGTGCCTTGCTATGGTCGGATTGGCTTATAGGTTTGTTGGCAACACTTGTGGTTTATGGTAATATAAGATTTTAACATTTTAATTATTATTTCATTATTGATGTCATATTTAAACAACTTGAAAGTATGTTTTATGAGCTTTTATTTTTTGAAACTTGTCACTCACTGAGTTTTAGCTCACGTTTTAAATGTTTTCTTCCTCCTCCCCCCGATAGTGGTCAGGGACCAAGCATTAGTTGACCTTATTTTTATTGATTATTGGCTCTCATTCTTATTGTATGTATATATTCAAGTCTTGTATTACATCGTGGGATAGTTAGAAGTAGCAAGAGTAATGATAAGAATTTGAGTTTTATGAGGCCTCTTATTAGATCGTATTTTGTTCGTAACTATTTCATAGTTGAATATAAACTCTAATTGGGACTTTGAACTAGATGGATAAGTGTGTGGTGAGACACACTTGATATTATTTTGAGTCTGAAGAATATCTATTTATAGAAGTGAAAATCTATAAATATCTATCTCGAGTTTGGCTACCCTGTATTTTAGGGAAGATGTTGCTAAAATTTTCGTAGAATTTCTTAATATGTGTTCAATAAATGTAAATCAGAAAAATGTCATTTTCAAAAGGGTTTTATCATGTCATGATTTATATTAGAGAGGAAAACCTAAATTGGGGTGTGACAGAATCAAACAAACATGAAGAAACCCTAACGACACCAAAACTTAGCTTGAGTTTTCTATTGAAAGCAGTAAACACAAAACCAAGGCTTACTAGAAAACCCGAGAACCAGGAGAAAAACCACGGTGTTTTTAGTTATATTATTTTTCTGATGAATACAATAATACAAATGAGGGAACTTAAATAGAATGTAAAGAGTAAAAAAGAAAAGGAAAACAAATATTTATGGTAAGTTTTCCATAAATGTTTTTTTCATATATACAAATTCTAACATTCCCCCTTAAGTTGGGACGTAAATATCAATGAGTCCCAACTTGGTAACCCAAAAATTAAAATTTGGCGTGAGAAGTCCCTTGGTGAGAATATCAGCAACCTGTTGGCTACAAGGGATGTACGAAATGCATATGCTCCCACTGTCAAGTCTTTGTTTGATGAAATGCCGATGAATCTCAACATGTTTAGTCCTATCATGTTGAACTGGGTTGTTAGCAAAACTAATAGTTGTTTTATTATCATAAAAGAGCTTTAATGGAGTCTCACATTCCTGATAAAGATCAGATAAGAATTTCTGGAGTCAAATTTCCTCACATATTCCCAAACTCGTAGCTTTGTATTTGGCCTCAACATTCCTCTTGACCACTACACTTTGCTTCTTGAGTTAGAAGATTGTCCCAAACAAAAATACAATAACCGGAGGTAGACTTTCCGTCAACAAAAAATCCTACCCAATTTGGGTCGGTATATGCCTCAATGGTATTTCTGTTTGTTTTTCTAAACATCAGCCCTTTACCAGGTGTTGTTTTCAAGTATTTCAAAATTTTGTTGACAGCTTCCATGTGTTTCTTATAAGGACCTTGCATAAACTGGCTGACAACACTCATAACGAAGGAAATATCAGGACTTAATCACTGATATTGTTCTTTATCAACTGGAACTTGATTATCAGAGTTTTCAAGTTTACAATTGAATTCAATAAGAGTATCAGCAGGACGACATTCCAACATATCCGTCTTG
This sequence comes from Cucumis variabilis, assembly GCA_037974545.1. Lineage (NCBI taxonomy): Eukaryota > Viridiplantae > Streptophyta > Magnoliopsida > Cucurbitales > Cucurbitaceae > Cucumis > Cucumis variabilis. The sequence goes on from JBBPDI010082891.1 coordinate 2,346, forward strand.
GTTAGCAAATCAAGGGTGTATTTTCTTTGAGACAAGGAGATACCTTCTTTAAATCTGGGCACCTCCATTCCAAGGAAATATTTCAGATGTCCCAAATCCTTGATTTCAAATTCATCATCCATTCTCTTCTTTAGTTTACTGAATTTTGTCTGATCATCTCTAGTTAAAATAATGTCATCCACATAAACTATTAGAAAAGCAATCTTCCCTGTCTTGGAAACCTTTGTAAATAAAGTATGATCAGAGTGCCCCTGACTGTATCCGTGGGACTTGACAAAGGTAGTGACTCTGTCAAACCATGCTTTGGGAGACTGTTTCAGACTATATAGGAATTTTTTGAGTTTACACACTTGTTGACCAAACTGAGCTTCAAATCCAGGTGGGGGCTTATGTAGACTTCCTCCACAAAGTCTCCATCCAAAAAGGCATTCTTAACATCCAACTAGTAGACAGACCAATCTTTGTTCACAGCAACAGATGGTAGGACTCTAACAGTATTCAACTTAGAAATTGGAGAAAAAGTTTATGAATAGTCAATACAATAGGTTTGAGTAAATCCCTTTGCAACTCACCTTACCTTGTGTTTGTCCAAAGTACCATCTGCTTTGTATTTGAGAGAGAATACCCATTTACATCCCACGATTTTGTGTCCTTTGGGTAAAGCATAAATTTTCCAAGTTCTATTCTTTTCAAGAGCCTTCATTTCTTCCATGACAACATTCTTTCATTCAAGACACTCTAAAGCAGAATAGATATTTTTTGGTATTATGGTAGAGTCAAGGCTTGCTGTAAAAGCTCTGAACTATAGATAGAGTGTTAGGGGTAAATATTGACCCATTTAAAGATAGCCTATTCTCAATCCTTATCATGCATATGTTCAATATTTTTATATTTTTATGCAGAATATGAAAGTAGATTTCAATACGAACCCAACAACATGAAAATCACCTAATTCGGATTTCAAACAAAGAAGAATGGGCAAATTAGACATAAGAGAGCATTTTGGTAAATATTGAAGAAGATTGACACATGTAAGCCCTCACTCTAACATGCCTAGCCTTGAAGTCACAAGTTTGAACCTCATCATATGCATTTTTAATCCAGATTTCTTAAGGCAAAAATGATGTCATTTTTCCATATCCGCACACGTCCCTAGATCACGAGTTTGAGTCTCTCCTCATGTACAAATTAATCATCTCATTTGAGCCATCAATCCATGTCTTCCCATCTTAGCCTATCTTTGTGTGCCACATGGCGCAATCTCCTCGTGTGCGTCCCTCAACCACCTGAGTTCGAATCCCATCCAATGCATTTTCATTCTTTCTTTAACTTTTCCATGGAATTTCATAATTATTTACCAAATTTCTGAAATTTCTCTATTTTTCATCATTTTTAAGTGGGAATGGGCCTTGAGAGTAATTTTGGGCCCATTTGCTATAACTACTAATTTCATATAGAATTCAATTCAATTCACTATTCCCTCCAAAATCACTCCCAATTTCTCACAAATTCCAAATTCTTTACCCTCATCATGCCAGTTTTAGAGCTTTAACAAATTTTCCAGAATTATTGAAGATGCAACGCTAATTTCTTGAGGTAATTTGGGCTTAGGTGATTCTAATTTTTGAGAATTTTATTACTTTGATTTTTTATTTTAATTAGGGTTTGATTAATCTTTGATCTTGATGTAATTTTGGTTAGAATCATCAATCAATTGTATCAAGAATTAGATCTTTGATTCAATTTTATTAATTCTTGTAATTTTGATTCTTGATCTTTGATTTTTTGCTTCAATCTTTGTAAGCAATTTACCTTAAGTATATCAAAAAGTGCAAGATTAATTGAATTACTTGTTTCTACATAAAAAATCTCTTGATTCTTGATTGTATCTCTCTCATTCTTGAAATTGTTTGATGCCTTATGAATTTTAATTGTTCTTGAGTCAATTCTTGAAAATTAAATGCATTCTTTTTTAGTGCACAAATCAATTCCCATTTAATTCCTTGGTTGCAATATTATGAACGATCTTGTATTCTTCCTTAAAGAACAATTAGGCGTTTAGTTAAGATTTCAAGAATTAAACTAATCCCCCATAAAATTCATCCCTTTTCTTGAATTTTGATTCAAAATTTTTCCAAGATCAAGCAATTTGATCTTGTGAGAAATCTTGAATAAAAAATCCCCTTGTAGTTAAGCATGATTCAACTTCCTTTACTTTCTTTGATTCAATGATAATATTAGATCCATGCCTAAGCCCACTCCTCACTTCTATTCTTGGAATTCAATCTTTAAACTCTCTTTTTGTGAATTGTATTACAAGCCAAATTTTCTTTTCTGATTCTCTCTTATGATTCCCCTCAAATTGTTTTCAATGCTCTTCTTTTCTTTTTGTTACTAATTTCATTCTTTTCAAGCATTACATTCAAGAAAGCATCTATCTGATACTCTTTAGGGTTTGACACCTGTCTTTGCACTTATCTACGATAAAAGTCAAGGATAAACTACAAATAATTTTTTATCAAGGCGGTTTAGGTAAGTATCCTTCGCGATTACTTTAATTTCCAAACATACATGTGTTGATAACGACCTTGCCTATATACTTTGTATAATTCTTTACTTTTGGCATATCAATTTCGACCTTGTCAGAGAGATTATCATAGAAAACATAATTACAAATTGGATGTTTAGTCCAAGACCTGGTACCTTTTCTCAAAGCAATGGAAGTGTCAAGAAAGGGATCATACTCATCAAGTTTCCCTGTATAACCCTGTTTAGCTTCATTATTATTAGTTCCTGTCCTGATCTTAATCATATCACTACTGTTCTTTTCTTCCACATTTTCAAGAATAGCAACATCAAACCTGTCATTCACACTTATCGTATTATTAGTATAAGGTTTAGTAGGATTTTTCGTACCTTGATCTCCAGGAGGATCAAAGTCTTTGACTAGAGCTGGCATCTGACTAGTAGGGGACCTAACTTCCTTTCTAAGATTCCTCCTATAATACATTTTTCAAGGAACTTTGTTTGTGGGTAGGACTATGGGATGGGGATCGATGTCAGACACGATACTAGGAGTGATTCAATAAATTAAAAGGAGGTGTTAGACTCTTCAGTCACACTCTGGCCCTGAAGATGGCTAACGGGAAAGTAATATCGATCCTCACAGAAAGTAACATCCATAGTGACGAAGAATTTCCTGGACAACAGGTGAAAATATTTATAACCACGCTGGTGAAGGGGATACCCAGCAAACACACATGCTTGAGCCCAAGGGGTAAATTTGGTCTCATTAGGTCCAAAATTATGGACATAAGCGGTACACATAAATACACGAAGATGAATGTTAGAAACAAGACGAGTAGAGGAGTAGGACTCCGTAAGACAATCTAAGGGAGTCTAAAGGTAGAGAATACGAGAAGGCATTCTATTGATCAAATGAGCTATTGTAAGAACAACTTCCAACAAGTATGAAGAAAGGAAAGTGGATAGCATACGGAAACGGACTACTTCCAGAAGGTTATGGTTATGGTTTTTAAATTCTCGACCATTATCACTCCAAAGAATAACAATTTTTCGATTGAATTATGTTTCAATTGTGTGATTGAAATTTTGGAAAATAAAGGAAACCTTCGATTTATCGGTGATAAGGTAGACCTAGGTAAAACATGTATAATCTTGTAAACCATCGTTTCCCAGATAAAATGGTGACCTTGGAGGGACCCCAAATGTTACTATGGATAAGGGTAAACGATTGTTTGGGTTTATATGGCTGTGACAGAAAAGAAACTCGATGTTGTTTTCCCCAAATGCACACATCACAAGATAACGAGGAGACTTAATTTTAGAAAAAAGATGGAGAAACAAATATTTCATATAAGTAAAGTTTGGGTGACCTAACCAAAAATGCACAACATAAAGTGATGTTCAGAAATGCTAAAATAGGAAGATAGTAAACTAGTCCTAGAGATACTACTACCAGAGGTATCATTATCAAGGATGTAAAGTCCCCTGCTATGTCGGGCAGTGCCAATCGTCCTTCCTGAACTCAAGTCTTGGAAACAAACTGATTCAAATATGAAAATAGCTTTACAGTGCAGCTCACGGGATGATCTTACTGATAGATAACAAATTGTAAGAAAGTTTAGGCACATACAAAACATTATGGAGAGAGAAATCGTCAAAGAGAACTATTTGTTCTTTGCCAGGAATTGAGGCTAAAGAGCCACCTGCTATCTTGATTTTCTCGTTACCGATAGAGGGTGTATAAGAGACAAAGTGCTTCGAAGAACCTGTTAAGTGATCTGTGGCCCCGGAGTCTAAAATCAAGGGATTCTTCCCATCAACACTAATAAGGTCGAGGGAATGAGGCATACCTAACTGAGCATTGGCGCTTAGAATATGAGGGATGGTTTGACTAGTAGTAGGGCCAATTGACTAAAAGGTACTGGGAATCTCCAAAATATCGATACATCTCGAGTGATTGTGGGAGGAACTGTTGTTACCTCTTAGGGGTCGACCGTGGAGTTACCAACATTGATCCTTGGTGTTTCATTGTTTCTTGCAATGCTCACATGCGAGGATTGGTTTTCCACTATTCTTCTCATTACTGTGGGTCCAGAATCAAGCACTAAGAGCAACAGAGTTAGTTATATAATTTGAAGGTACATTAAGGAGCAAAGTTAATGGGTTCTTTGAATACATCGATAGATCAATTGATTTAGAGGATGCACAGACTTCAAAAGCAACTTTGTTGTAGGTTTGGCTAATTCTGACACCACAAACATATGGCTGTCCAAAATCGGAGGATGCCAATGACTTGCCAGCTTCAATCCCTGATATGTTATGGAGTTGGTCAGCAACATTCCCACAGAATAAAGGTTGTTGTAAAGGTTCGACAGACAAATTTGCATTGCTGTACAAATTTGATAGTTTTATAGGTTTCTATCTGGCGGCAATGGGTGGTGCGTGCAGCTGAAGATGACTAGAAGGGTGAAACGGTTGGATAGGTGACGATGTACAGAGGAAGATATGATGGATGGTGAGATAAACAAAGGGTGACGTGTGGGCCCACGTGCCTGACTGTCACACCTAAACCCTACTGTCAACGAAAATGTCAAAGTAGTAGGAATAGGATGTGAGTTTGTTATAACTTTTAAATTTTCTTATCGCAGAATATTATTCTCAACTCCTTTTATACTATCAACAAACCTTAAAACACAACAATGGTCAACTTAAACGCCAAGTATAATAAACACCTACAAAAGCGTTTATTAATAATAGACTTTTGGTACATAATTACAACACTTTGACCAAACAACCAATGTTTTATTTTCAAAATGTCTGGAGTCATCTCGCCGCAAATTCTTCAACCTTCTCTACTTGGCCTAAATGCCTGATCCTAGAAGATGAATTTTTGAAAGAATGTCTAAAAGACCAAGGTTTTATGAAATCCTTTTCGCAATATCTTTTCATAAATATCATTTCGCATAAATGACATCAAATAATTTAATCTCGCATAAAATTTTCTTTATGCTTAACATGTTCATAACATAACAATTTCACATAAACACATATTGGTTAACATTCATTCCTTTCACCAAGAATCTCGAATCATTCTCTACGCTTGGTCTTATTACATCACATTTAACTAATGTATCAACATCGTTCGAAAACATACAGATTCGTCCTTGTTGCTCAGGCCGCTAAGCTTTATACGCTCCTTTCAATGCATAAACTGCAAATAACTTTAACCACAACAATTTTCACGAATAACCTTATCGCATAGTTATATATGTTTACAAGAAACCTTCCTCGAGAACAACCAACTTTTACTCGCTTAGAACACTCATCGCGAATTTAAACTTCAAGGCTTCCTTGCAAACTTCTTCATTGTGAAACTCTTGGTTCTTATCACGAAGACTACCCAAACCCCTAGTCGTTTTAAAACTTATGACTTTCTTCTAAGAGCGTTTAAACTTATAGATTCTACTACAAATTCTTCTTTTCTCAATACTACCTTGCAAATTAACTTCCTAATCGCAAAACTTTTTCTAACAATAAAAGATTTTATCACTTAATCTTTTCTGTGTATATACTTAAAGGACAATTTCTATAGTAGTTTTATCCAAAATTTTACTTCCTATACTAGAATTAAAAATGGGTCTCACAATGACAGAAGAGGTGCTTGCAGTGGTTTCTTGCTTGAATATTGCACGAACGGCGGCGAGGGTTGACCCACTGTGTAGATTAGCACCTTTTGAATCCAGTGGAGTAGTTTTTCCATGATGGTGGGCCGACGGTGGTAACTTTTGTTTTGGTTAGGGTGTTTCCTAAATTTTTTTCTAGGGCGTTGCTTCTCTCTGATACCATATTGAAAGCAATAAACATGAAAGTAAGGCTTATGTGGAAACCCGAGAACCAGTTGAAAAACCACAATGTTTTTAGTTTTATTATTTTTTTATGAACACAATGCTACAAATGAGGGAACTTAAATAGAATGTAAAGATCAAAGAAGAAAAGAAAAAGAAATATTTATGATGTGTTTTTCATAAATATTTTTTCCATATATACAAATTCTAACATTTTCATTTCATGCTTAGGTTCTCTCAAGTATTATATTTGCAACTTATCGTTACTAGCTCTAAAAATACTGACTGTTGGATGACAGGATAGGATTATGCAATAAAATGTGCATTCTTACTCATGCGTTACTACTCGTGATAATAAAACTGTGTTGTGCAAGCTTTCCTCTCTATCGCCCAAGTGTAAGCGATAGAAGGTTAACTAGTACGCCCAAGATCAAAATCAAGGAAGTTCAAGCTCCTAATTTATGTAATTGTGTGCAAAATCATGCAGCATAGGTTGTCACACCCCCTTCCGGACTACCTGCTAGCTTAGATCGAAAGACGGTGTGAAGCCGACAGACAATGTTTTTCTTTACATATAATTGTCGACCCTACCGACAACTTTAACGTGATAAACTTGCTAATTTAGTACATAAACTATTGTATATACAACATAACACATTAGATCCTAAACTAGTCACATACATACATAAAGTGTAGCCCATAAATAACTGATTTCACGAGTAAACCTGGAGACACCTTAACCAAAACATAACCAACAAAGGTTTATACAACCATAACTCCTAAAGCTTACATAAATTGTAGAGTATCTATATCAAACTAAGATATATACATCATAACACAACAAAATCTATGTACAACTCTAACCACGTACTGGCAATCGATATCGAAGCTTCAGTAAGGAAGTCTATCAGGCACCGAGAATTTGATCTCTAACTGAAAAGTGGGTAAAACATTTTGGAAGGGGTAAGCTATGAAGCTCAGTGAATGACTCAGTTTAAAACTAAAAATTTATAGGTAAGAGCATGTGAAAGCTTACACATATAAATCTATTTATACAAGTCGTGAACATAAACATGTAATAGTAAAAATAGCTTCCTCAAATACTCAGTAAATACATCTTTGAAATCTAGCACGGCATATCAAGTATATCAAAATATTTTAACTAACATGATAAATCTACGTTGTGTAGGACACACCCAGTACAACAACGTTTACAAGCTCTACGATGTAGTGGGACATGCCCAGCACTCCTATCGTCTTTGTCATAGTGGAGCTTGCTCAGTACTCACGACAACATCATTGTTATGGAGTACACTCAACGTCAACAACAGAATCTAACCTGTACACACATGGTACCATATAGCCTCAGGCTCAATACCTCAGTCATGTAGTTAATAGAAACATCAGAAAAATGATATGAAAACATTAAAACCTGCCTGCTATCTTTATCTTTCGTAGAGCTCAAGCTTACTTAGATTGTTCGTGAAAAGCTGTAGTTCTTAAAACAAAACTCGGTAACTCATGCTTTGTTTGAAATACAATGGTTCAAATACTTTTCAGACATTCATTAATCACGTGCTAGCATAAATTTTCATTAAGAAATCTAGTCTCGATACTCATACTTATAAATAAACGTGTAGATCAATCAATCATACTTAATAATTAGGAGAAAATAAAAAGTATTTTTAAAATTGGTCTTGGTCACCCTCGGTCATAAGAGTAGTTTCCCGAACTGTAAATCCGACCTATTTCCTCTTGGCCTATCAAACAACCATAACCAAGTATTAGAAACATAAATATTATGATCTTCAAATATTATGCTTGACATAGCTCACTAAGGATGTTGCTAAAGAAGTCTATCCTTAAAAATAATAATCCATACTCTACACTTTACTCAGAATTTTCCAGATTCACAGCACACAATTCAAATGATCCTAACTCTTTCAATACTTAACCAAAATTATATTTCTTTACATTATTATCTTCATTTTGAGGTCCTATAAAACTTACCTCAAGACATCTAAATCTGATTCCTTGTGTATAATCTCAGGTAGCCCTTGAAACTGAACCACTCTAACAATCGCACGAACAGCAATCCCTTTAACTTGTCCCTGCAATTGAACTTATTTGTAGTCATTTTTGGTTTACAATTTCTTCAGAAAAGTTTTAGTAAATTAAATAAGCTTTCCAACCATACCAAATAGAGATCTTAACTCCATTGGTACACCCTAAAATACAGAAAACACCATAGGTCTCCTGATTTCGCTAGAAAATCACCTGCCCTGTGTTCTTTGTCAAAATTCATCAAATGAACATCATAATATGATCAAGATTCCTTCATAAAGTTTGTTTGAAAATGAATTAGCTTTCAGTAAATATAAACCTCACCTCTTAATTCTGTTTGTGTAGCTTGAAATCAATAAAAAACCAGAGATGTGCTTAGTGAACTATAGAGAAATTGATCTTGCAAACTCCTTGTGTTCTTCAACAAAAAATTCTTGAGCTTCTTCTTCTTCCTCTCTCAGCCTTCTTCCCTTTGAAGTCTCTGAAATTTGGTGCAGAAATGGTGAAGAAGGAAAGAAACAAAATTGGAGGTGGATGGTTTAATTACAACAAAACAAATTCCACTGAAATGCCATTCCTCTTTCTTCCTTTTCTTTTGTCCTTACCCTACTTAATAATAACCAATAATTATATTATATATTTGTATAATATATACTTAATTTTCATTTTTCTTTTATTCCTTTCATATAAAAGAATAACATAAAATAGGCTGAGAAAATATTGGGTTTACATAGGTTGTACAATAAAATATATGAATAATATATAAATTATCCTAGCTATTTACACTAAGGTGCTTGGCGGTGCAAGGTGAATATGATAAAGTGACACGGTGAAAGATGATCTCGTTATATAGATAATGCAGGGAAGGAAAATTGAATTACGAGATAGATTGACTAATCCTTCAATACTTAGTGTCGATATATAAACGTTTATTAACCATGAATTAAGGTGAGAACTTCTTAGTGCGATACCATACTTGCTCGTCTTTCAGGATGCAAGTACATAGGTTAAACAACGTGTTATATGTTATCATCTGAATGTAGTAACAATAGTTAATCCTCAATTAAGGTACACAGACATTGACCTCTTAGTAATGTGTGAAGAGGATAAGCTTAGCAACAAGAATGTATTGCAACAATCTCTTTGCTACTTGCGCAGCTAAAAGTGGTTCTCACGTATTCTATGATTATGATCTCTACTTTTTCTCTTCTTTTGAATGGACAAGGTTGAAATACTCACACATAACTGAACAAAACTCTTAGTACATGCAATCTAACTTTTTAAATATCGAATACATCATTCATTACTACTTTGCTATTCAATCATACATATAGGGAACAAATAAGAAAGATTGGAGAATGGAAGAAGAAAGGCATTGCTTTCATACATAATATTTTAGACCTCTTAGCCATAATATCTTGTTTAGAAAGCATCACAATATAAAAACACAAAAAATAAAATACAATAGAAGTATAACGCAGTAGAGTGTGATCTCTCCTTCTCTTTGTCTTTGTTTTTAGCCTATATGTGAGGGGGATTAATGGAAGTGATGAATCAATCTCTTTCTTTTGCTTTAAGCTCTCACTTAAAACTCAAGGTATGGAGAGGAAATGGAGAATGTAAAGAACTTACTTTGTTGGCAAAAGTGTGCATACCCTTTTGGAGCAAGAAACTCTATTTATATGCACGAAAATTTAGAAGGGTGTTTTGTTTTTGTATAAAACCAATATTGTTGGGTTAGTAATTGATTGAAATTATTTCTTGAAGGTACAAATTGAGAACTCGCCTAAATCCCTTGGATTTCATCGAGTGGGGTTGGGTTCAATTCTCCACATTTTGGGTAAGTTGTAGAAGTGGTATAAAGAAGAGATAGAATGGATGAAATTGGTTGTGAAAGTGATCGGTTTATAATTACCTATGCTTAGATTGTTTTCGTGAATTCTAGTGCAATTAAAGAGCTCACCTAACGCTAAGGTAAGGGGCTTTCTACTGGACTCACCTATAGTCTTGAATGTGATGGATTGTGTTGTTATATCTGAACTGAGAAAAGATGATGGTTTTGATATATACTTTTTAATGTAGACTTATTGCTTGTTGTATGTTGTGTACGACTGAGAAAATATATATCTATGTATCGATGAATGTGGACTTGGTATTTGAGTGCATTGTTGTGTTTGACTGGATATGTATGTATAGACATACGACTAATGAATGACTGAAATTTGATGATTATTCTTAAAGGGGGTAGATTTAAAAAGGTGGATTCTTGTCTTGATTGAATGTATGATATTTTGTTAGGGATGTGTTCTTTAGAACTGAGCAGACGGTGTGGGTGTGCTCTTGTAGACTATGGAGAACATTATGGTTACATAGATATGTTTTTGACTTGCTTTAGGGTTGAACTAGAGTAAGTTGATTGTTAGGGGTTAAGTGGAGTTTATGCGATGAGGTTAGGAGAATGATTTATAAATGAGTGTTAAGATGAAAGATTGGACTGAGGCGTAAAATTATTAGTTATCCTATTGTGTAGTTACCTTGCAGATGTCCTACGGGATCACCACCTTTTTATATCCTGCGGGATTAATTGACTGATATGTGTTTCTGCATAACACTAGACTGGTTATGTGTCCTTCGGGGCGTTAGACTGATTATGTGTATTGTACAGGATCACAAGACTGTGACTGTGCAAGTTACTCCATTAGGGAGCTAATAATTTATTTTTCCCCTAACGGGACCA
>JBBPDI010082901.1:0-13515 GCA_037974545.1 Cucumis variabilis
AATTTCATCCGTTGAAGCTAACTTTGCGTGTGTGATGCTTGAATGAAAAACTCCAAGTCAGTATACCTCTAATTTTCTATAGCGAAAGAAAAAATATCAATGGGTGGATAACCTCTAGATTTGCTTTAAATCAATCCATCAATAACAAAAATCAACACATCAACAAAAACAATACCCAGATTATGGAAACCTAATTTTAAGGAAGACGAAAATCCACATGAGACAGACCATATTTTGACTTGCTGAAGAATCAGGAAATAGAGAAAAAATACATACCTTTAACCTGAGAACGAAGGTGAAAGACGAATGGAGAGCTGGAGAGAAACGCTTAGTTAGAGAACGGAGATGTAGCCGGAGAAGAGAGAAGAGGAACAAACTTGTACGACGAAATTAGAGAGAAGACGAAGCCGAAGATGAAGATGAAGCCGAAGACGAAGTCGAAGAACGGAAAACGCCTAGTCGGGGAGAAGACGAAGTCGGAGAACGAAACTGAGAACACCTAGTCGGGGAGAAAGGAGAAAATGAGCAGAAGAAGAAAAGAGGAAAGATTTAATTTAAGGATATAGAAAAGAAGAAAAGTAAATAAAAGTAAACAAAAATTTAGACAAAGGGGAAATTTTTGTTTTTGACATTTTTTAAATGTCAAGTAAATAAAACTAAACTTTTGACGCTTTTAACCTATCAAGTATTAAATTTTTTTTAAAAAAAATTATGCAGTTTTTTACTTTTTGTTATTCTTGACGTTTTATTATTTTACTTGACAGTTTTTATTAAAATTGTCAAGTATATCAAAATTGCAGGAGTCAAGTAATGCTGCTTTTGTAGTAGTGTGTACTCAACAAGGACTTAGGAATCACGTGATGAAGAGGTACAATGTGAGTATTTCACATGACTATGATCATGGCCTATGGAGCATCACTTAGAATGAAAACATGCGATACAAAGAGTACAATAAGCACATTATGTGCAAGGACCTAACTTGGTGATGTATCACATTCATATCAAACAAAATCGAAGTTCTTAAGTCCAAGCACATAAAAATACACAAGTAACATGCGCGTGTAATTCTTATTCTAAACGATCATGATATGTGATCATGTAGGAAATGGTACACAATTGAGTTCATGATAAACAATTGTTTTGATAAAGCCTTAGTAAACAATTGTGTAGATGGTGATATGCTTGTGAAATTGTGTTTTATGGGACATAGAGTAAAATATGTTGCATAGTTCTAGTGAGATCAACTCCTATTGAAAGTCAATCTTACGCAACCTTGTTTATTTTGCTTTGTTGTAGTTACTTTGTTTGTATGTTTTTATGTTTGGTTTGTGGGTTTGTACAAGTTAATCCCACCTGACCAAGCCTACAATAGGACCTAGTTGGTTAACTCCACAGATTTGGTGGTGGTGCTTGATTCTAGACCATATAGGTTCAGTAGTGATGCTGCCTATGTTGGTATAGTGGTTTTGGGTTCAAATCACATAATGTGTCATTAATTCACGATCATTGCATGTAAAATGTCTTCATTAATCTCCTCATCATACGAGTGGATATGATCATTAAATGCAAAATGCTCCCAATATCCTCCATCACTGACAAGTCTTCGTTGTACACATTTTATTATTGCTTGCCCAAGTATAAGCAAAACAATATAATGCCCTGGATGAACAAGAGTCGAACATAGGGAATTGATATCAAAGCTTAGATTTAGAGTCTACTTCTCAATTAGGTAGTGTAAAAGAATAAAATAATAAAAATATATAAAGGAATGAGAGTATAAAACTACATATACTTATGTACACCTAGAGCACGCTGTAAAGATAATTTAATGAGGATGGTTGAGATGGTGTAAACGCGAACTAACTTGTATTAAAGAAGGGGGTGAAGGAATGTCTAATGCTACCTAGCGAATAAGCTATATCACCACCTTAATACGATGTAGCTTGATTAACTAGCTTATGATTAAGACGTGTTTCTTTCAAAGCCATTGAACGTTACACTTGGTATCCTGTCGAGATCCAAATGACTTAAGCCCAATCAAACAAGGTATATGTAGAAGTGTTTACCTATAAAACTTATAGGGCTTCGAGTTTAAGAATAGCAACCTCTCGGTGCCTATTGCCCATGCTTGTTCATCTTTCAGGATACAAATGATGAAAGCTATCTTGCAGAGGAGAAAACTATTCCTTGCATGTGCTAGCCATATTCTTGCTACTTGTCCTCTCGGGTAGTAGGCGATATTCACTAGCCAAGTGATGAAAATAGTTCAACTAACGCAATAAGGAGTTATAAGTGAAGCTTCTTATCACGAATGTATCATAAACCTAAACTACAGATAACACATGTCAACTTCATCTACCACTTTTATCTTTTAGCAAACCTCTTTTCACGTTTTGATGTGGTCTTCTTGCCTAGGTTTTTTGCGAGTTCCTCTATGATTCGCCAACTTCTTTTTTTGTTAGTAACCTGCGTTTAAACACTAAAAATGGGGTAAAGCAGGCATATCGCTTATGTAAAGATTATTTGTGAATATTTATGCATTTACAGTATAAGCTACACGTTTTGACACTCGTATGATACATTTTAGTCACATTATTCTACCTAAAAGACCATAATAACTTGTATTTATACGAGTTATCACACCCTTAAATGTAGAATGCTTAATGCTTGTCCTCAAGCATAACTTCGTATTATGCTTGTCCCCAAGCACAATTTCTCCTTCCAGACTTATCTTTTCCCAGCACTTCTAAACTTCTCAAAACGCGATCAAGTTTTATTCGTTATCTAGGGTTTACTCTTATCGCGTATTTCTCCCTATGAAGACATTTCCATGTTCAAAACATAGCAAGCTTAATACTCAAAATACTTTTGTTCATTCTCTATAAAAAATTTATTTTTAAATTCATAAATGGCTAAAATTTCTAAAGAGTTTTGAATCTTTTTATTTGGCAAAAGAATGCTCTTTATTTCATTAAGAAATTGCAATTTGGCGTTGAGTGGAAAATCATAGGTACTTTATTAGTCTGTTTCTCTCCTCAACTATAACTCTCACCAGAAGAAATATGACTTTTAATGTTGATTTTTAAAATGCTAATGTTAATGTCGGTTTAAAACCGACATCAAAGAGGAAAGATTAATGTCGGTTTTAAACCGACATTAAAGTTATTCTTTATTTTTGTAAAATTAATATTTTCGTCCTAGTTTAGGGCTTTATTGCTTTTCTTTCTTTAACCCATTGGCAGTCGCCTCTATCCCCTTCCTTCCACCCCTCTCAACATCTCGCACCTACTCTTTCTCCATCTTTACTCTCATCTTCTTCCATCTCTTTGATTTTCCTCTCAACCAAACCAGGCCTTTCCTCATCAGAGTTCTTCGTGCCCACCACCGCCGCGCCGTCCATTGTCACACCATCTCAGATCTTTGAAGATCTGCCGGACACTGTCACACATCTTAAATCGTCTCGCTATCACCGTTGAGCATCCCAGATCATCTCGCCATCCCAGATCTTTGACATCCCAGATCTTAAACGCGTCGTCGCAGATTGTTTCTTTGGTTCCCAGTCGTCATGTTTTGTTTTAATGATATTCGTAATCTTCCAATCGACATCACATTCTTCCGTCTTGGTGGTAATAATTCTATATATCTTGGATTCTTGTTCAGTTTGTGATTTTTTTTCATTTCATACTTCGTTTATTGTTTGTTTGAGTTTTTCTTGTTTATTTTTTCAACTATTTGATTGGAGTTGATTTTTGTGCATTCGTGGTTTTGAAGAATGACTCACCAATTTGATAAGAATCTCTTCTGATTGATAAAGCTCTTATGTATATTGTTGCTTTGGTTCCATAATCCCAAATGCTTTGGTTATGCATAATACCTATTAGTTTTGAACTCATGGAGCTCAAGTTCCCTTATGTAGTCCCTTGGATTTGTAAGAAACCTTTTGAACGATGAGATTTGAGAATTACAGTGGGCGTACAGAATCCGATGAAAATGCTCGTAAACAAGCCATTCTCAAAGGCATAAAACAACATGAAGTTATTATGGAGAAAGCTATTGCTAATGCAGTACTGAATGGAAAATTATGGAACTCTCTAAGCTCAAAAAAGTCCATTCAAGAAGTAAGAACAAAAAATTAAATATATATTTTTTTTTTCTGGCATACAACTATAACTAAAATTTTTGTGATGTTGAATGTTGCAGATAGAGATGCTCAACAATAGTTCATTTCAACCACGGGAAAGACAGAGGAAAACAATTACCAAAATTTAGAAGATAAATTTAGAACTCAAGAAGATAGAAAAAAATATACTCTCTACAAAAGCTGTTCATAGAGGCAAATCGCAAAAAAGGTGACGCATACAAAATCATTCTTAGACTAAAGAAGCAGTGTGGGGAAGAGGTATAAATGATAATTGAAACTTATGAACTCTAATTTGGCACTCAAATCATGCTACATCAAGTACGGAAATCTGGCTTTGTACCCTGTCTACCGAGCATGTGGATAAATGAGAAATTTTATTTGAAGCATATGTCAGGTTGTTTTATACCCTGTCTGCTTTTACTTTCAATGTAGTCATTGATTTAGATTACCATATCCTGAATTGCATAATTATTTGCCTGATTTCTCATGACGTGAGTTGAGTTGAACTAATTTATCAATGTTTTTGGTATTTTTCGTGTAAAGAATGCTTCCTACTACCAATATCGTTCCCTCATCAAGAAAGTTGAAGCACTTGCTAAGAAGAAAGACATTACAGCAGTTCAAGAATTATCTCAAGTACAGGTTGATCCAATATCCCTGGTTTTTTGTGTCTTTGTTTTTTGAGGGAAAGAATGTTGCAAGTGTTCATTCAGAGATAGAATTGAACTCTCCATAATATTCATTGTTGCATTAGCTCTAGCTTTCCTTGTTCATAAACAGTTTTAGGATTTTAAGAACTTATGAAAACTAATTTTTCCATTATAAACATGTTGAATTTTTTTTTGCAGCAGTGGAATGATAACCTGGAATTAAGAAACAATTACAAAAAAGAGAGTCAACTCGTCGTTAAGAAACCGACATCTTGGTGTGGATGGGAGGATGTTGATTTATGCATTTGAGAATGGCTTGTATACGAGCATTTTCATCAGGTTCTGTACGCCCACTATAGTTAATGGCTTTCTCCATAATGACTTCACATTGATGCCCTTATCGATGAGTATGGTATTGTTTGTAAATTAAATATGCACTATTTTTTAAGACTCCTTATTCCTTGGTTGGTTATATTGTTGTAGAAATCTCATCAAGACTTGCTATTACATCTTGAAAATTGAAATTGTGCATAAGTTTGTTATGAACTTATGGCAGTATTTTCTAATGTTTATGTTCTATCTATTATGTTTAATCTTTCTACTAATGATCTGGATTCAAATTTCTTGGATGGATATTGTATCTAACTTAGTCCAAAATCGTTATAAAACAGCTTTCAATTTTTTTTAATCCAAAAAGGAACTTTATGTTTATTTATTTATTTGTTGCTACTTCGACTTTGGTTTCATAATTGATTTAATTCCTGTGAATCATAGACACGTTTATCAAAAAAGCATTAGAGATTTTGAAATATAGTAGCCAATAAAATACAATAGAAAAGGTATTTTATTGACTACTATATTTGCCCTTTAACTGCCAACTGTTTTTATTTTGCCTAAAGGTCTAGGTTGGAACTATCCTTGTGACCTATGGAGTGTCAAATGATACTCAAATACAGGTATCTCTTTTATTGTTTGTTAATGACGGTGGAATGGGACTTGTTGATTTCATTGTCAATGGCTTTGTATTTTGGACTTCTGTCGATTATCTTAGTTTGGAGAATCTTCATTTTAGCTTTGATTAGTCAGTTTCTTTATGTGAATTTAGCTCCATGATGATGCTCAACTTGTTAGTTTTGTTTGTGGATGCTTTGATTGTTTTTTTTTTTATCGTTTTTGGTTTTGATGAAGCTTTATAGAATGTTAGTTGGAAGTCCTTCTCTATATGTTTAATGGGTTGCTCTATGATTTGACTAAAATGTATCGTATTGTAGGATGTTAACTTATGGAAGCTCATTGGGGACTTCGATATCCATAGAATTACAGTATCAGGTATTGGGTTAGAAATCTATTTTTGATGTTTCTGTCGTTTTCTCTTATTTGGAGGATTCAATGCCTTGAAATTTGTATTTATATTCTCTAAGTTAATTATCCTTCAATAAGTTTATATTCTCTTATTTCTCTAGTGCCATATGGAAAAACTGCCATGATTTTAGTGCAGTTCAAAAACTTTACATATATCCATGATTATAGGGAGAAGAACATGAGTTGTGCTATAAATACAACAAACAATAGGGAGTTAAATAATTGTATGGTTTTGCTTTCTTTGTTTTACTAAGAACCTAAAACTAGCTCGGTGTGGTGTTGAAATCCACGCATTATTTTCTTCCTAAGATGAAAACTTAATGCAATTTGCTTCTATGTAGCCCATATTTTTGAGTTAACAGGTACTCATCATCTCTTCATTTGATGCCCTTTTTATTATGGCTCTTTGGTGTAAATTTTTTCTAACTTGACAAGGTGGATGTGTGTTTCTATATATGTGGATCTTTTTTTATTTGTATAAAAGAGGTTTGTGCTATTAATAATGTAGGAAGGAAGCTGTATTATGTTAGAGAAAGGTATTTACAACATCAGACGTGTAAGATTTATGATCGTTAACATAGAGAAGGTTAACTCTAACCATTGAAATATTTAGTGCATTGAAGTTACTAGAATGCCACATTTTTTTTCAAAACTGCCTTGTAAGAATTCTAAAGATTAAATGGTTTATTTTAATATTGTTTGTAGAATGATTGAAGTCATATCAGGTTGAAAGCTAAGCGGTTGTGTAGATAGCCAAGCGATCGTTGAAGATTGAAGATCGAGAAGACGTTTACGACTTCTTATTTAAGTCTTGTATTAGGATCATGTTTCATGTACTGTTGTATAATGTATATATTAATACAATATTAAGATTTCATTTTGTGTATGCACATGTAAAAGACAAATATTATAGTTTATAAAATAATATTAAATTTATTAATTTGTTGGTGTGAGAAAAAAATATTTATTTACACCTAGTGTTGGTTTATAAAAAATGGACACTAATGCAAGAATTAAATAGAAATAAATTTGTAAAAATGGATCGAAAATGACATTGGAGATCTATAATGTCGGTTTTAAACCAACATTGTTGACCTCTTTAATGTTTGTTTTAAACCAACATCAAAGTCCAACCAACATAAAGCGCTTCAATAACACTATCAAAGATGGTTGAAAACCAACATTAAAGACTAAATTTCTTCTAGTGTCTTATCGTCTCTTATTACTCAACTCTCAAATTTTTTACTTTTGAAGCTATGCTTCTTATTTTTGTGAGAGGAGGCAACATAGGAGTTATTTCAATTGGAAAAAAAAGAATACAAAATTTTTTAAAATTTTCACTTTTGGCTTTTGTTTTAACTTTTGTAAAAACGCCTTATTTTTGAATTGCCTTAATAAAGTTTCAAAAACTTTCAAAAGGTTTAGCTCGAAACTCATACACTCCTAAATTTAGAGGTTAGCAATGTCCTTATTGCTGAAAATTAATGATAAAATTATTCATAGAAAAGTTTTACAAAAGAGGTTTGAAGTAAAGCTTGTTCGCCTAATAAACTATTAAAATGTTGTCTAAGTGAATTTTCTTAACAAGTTAAACTCCTAGGTAACAAATGAAACCTTATTTCGCATAATTATTTCATTGAAGCTATCATTGAGATGCAAGGAAAATTAAAGTGCTAAAACATGGGGAGTCAGACTTGCCACAAGAAAAAGTAAATGCATTAGAATTGTGTCAAAGTATGTACTTATATTGTAAAAGGCATAATTACAAAGAAAGAAAATTTACATAGAGTAAAAATTAAAATTTACAAAAAGAAGGAAAGAATACAAAACTAAATGTTTCCCTTTTAAGATTGCTGTAGTGGAGAAGGAGGTTGTTTTGGAGGTGGTTCTATTGGTGTCAGTGGAGTTGGTACATTCATCCTTACCCATACAGCTGGATCAAAATGCGTTAGGTGATTTGTTAAGTTCAGTGGAACCTGAGGTGTTGAGATTGTGGCACACACTGACAGTTGATATCTCAATAAAACAGTAAACTGTGTGTCACATCTTTTCACCAAGACCTCAAGTAAGATGGTCCGCCTTTCAACTCGATTGCAAAGAGCCTCATTTTGTTTGCGAACTCTAAGAAGTTGTGATTGGAGCTCTTCTCTTTACGTTATGAGCTCCTTTATTTTCTGACTTTGTTGACTTAAATGTACCTCAGTAGATGCACTTTTGTTGTCTATTTTGAGTTTCAGATTGCTTATTTTTTTTTACTTTGCAATTGCATTTTTTGAATGTTGCCCTAGCACTGGATTATATCTTCTAATTCTCTCTCCGTTGTTATACAAACGCATTCATCTATAAATTTGTAGATATAATCCTAGTCAACTTCTTCTTCATTTGTTTCTTTCATTGCCTCTTTCATTTTAGCATTCTGCAAGGAAGGCTCTGTGGGTTGCCTTGGCAATAAAGGGAGAAGTGTCTCACCATCTACCTCAGGGTTTTATCTTTCCTTTAGAGTGGGTCATTAACATCCTCCACAACAGATTCTTTCTTTTTGGAGACAACTTAGGGTTATCTCTTCTAGCTTCTTGGTCCTTTAGAGCATCTTCAATAGACGCGGAGGGATCACAAATGGAGTCTTTGAAAATTTCTTGGTTGAATCCCTTGGGGCTCAGAGGTTTGGTTTGGCTGGTTTGGTTAACGACAAGAGGTAAAGGATTTCTCTCTTGCCGCAGAGTTATTGAAGTTATTTATGTATTTTGTAGGATGAAGGCAAGGTTATTATTTATATCTTGTCTGGGTGAAGAAAGAATGTTTTGGATTTGTTGGGAGAAAGTAGGTCATTTGGATATTGAGGGTTGGTCTTTTTGGATTTTTGGATCTCATTCACCTCTAAAGCGAAGAACTCATTTATGGCCTTTAATCCAAAGTCTACTTTTTGTCCTTTGACTATGGCATAGTGTTCTTCTTCATTAATGAAGCCTTTGTAGAATAGGTTCATTATGTCAGGTCTTATCGCAATCACCCCTTGAAAGATTTTTTTCATCTAAACCCTTTGATGGGTGACTCAAGAAAATTTGAAACGGTTCCTAGATTGGAGAAGATCTCCTTCTATATCATGAATTGTTTGTTGACCTGTGAGATGGAGAGTGACTCCTCTGATATACTCTCTTCGCCTTCTTCTTCATCTACTTTCTGAGGCATTTTCATCTTCTTTTCTTTTTGCTTCGTCTTTACTTGTGCGCGCAAGAAATTCTTTGACACTTCTCTTATTTTCTTTGGACTTTCTGTGTCTTCCAACAAAGAACTCATCCCACGGATTTCTTTCTCAAACTCCTCGACGGATTCCTCCTTTGTTTTTTCTTTTTTTTTTCTTTGCCCTTCTCTACTGTCAGGGCTACTTTATCAACTTGTAAAGGAGGTCTTCCCGCTCCCTCAACTTCATTTCTTTATTTTCTTGCGCTATGACCTTAAAGGCCATATGCCTTCACTTTTATTTTTAAGAACCTAGACTTTACTTGCACAATCTTCTCCTGTGCCCTTTCTGCCAACCTTTCAAATTTAGTTTCAACGATAGACGAGGTGGTGCTGCCTGTTGCATCGTGTATTTCTCTTACCACCTCGCCTCTTCTTCCTTCTTGTTCTCTTCTCTTCTTGCTCCTCCTTCTCCTTCTTTTCATCTTCATTCTTTTTTTCTTCCTTTTCCTTCTCTTTTAATTTTTCTCCTTCTTCCCTCTCTTCTTTTTCTTTTCTTTCTCTTTCTTCTTTTACCTTTTATTTTTGTTCCTCCTAAGCCCTTTTCTTTTTCTTCTTGTTCTGTCTTTAACCTTTCTCGGTCTTCTTCATTCTAGGAAGTTTTTCTGGAGACACTGGCAAGTAGGTGGCTCAACTTATCTTCAAGCAATTGAATTTTCACTCCATTAATCACAACTATTCTAAGTTGTGTTTCTCTGTTTCCCAACTCCGACTTAGGACCATCGAATAGAGAATGCTCAACTATTGCATTGGACATACTTGCTTTGCCAACAGAGGCTTGATATCTTTTTAGGGATTTGGTAAGAGAAGGGTCTTCAGACATAATGGTTGAGAGAACTAAGAGATGTGAAAAAAAAGGTATAAAATGAGGGAGAAAAAAGAAAAATACAACTTAAGGCAGTGATGACTAGAGAAGCAAGATGCTTGCAACTAAATGAAGAAAGTGTTTGGCTAAAAGGTTATGAGTTAGGGTTTTTGGTGGGTTTAAATAGACATTCTTAACTGTGGTTAGGGCTTGGGTTATCACATGGTTAACGTCATGTGTTAATAAATGCGATGTGATGGACTGACATAGATGGTTCGTTTCTCAAGGATAGCGTAATCATTACTTTTTAAATTTTGAATTTTAAAAAAAAATGAAACATTTCAAATTTCTCGAAACCTTATTCATTTAAAAAAAACCCTAAGATCAATCACATCTTTCGAGAAGATCAAAATGCCTAATGCATTTTAACGCAAATTCTTCTCACGAGATGGCTTAATTGCACAAAATCCTTACCTAATAGTCTAATGGTTTTGCGAGATAAATTGCGCTCCCTAACTCCAAAAGAATACAAAATTTAAAAACGACCAAAATAATTTATCAGTATAGAATTAATCACAAGTATAAGATTTACAAGAAGGAATACAAAAATTTACTGATGCAATCTGGTAAATGAAGATTACGAAAATTTTATACGTTAAAGATGCATCCTTGCATCTAGGTTCTCTGGTCATCCTATCCTTTCCTGGACTGTCTTGATCATTTTCTACATGGATTTTTGTGTCTTGAATGCTCATTGCAATAAGCCTCTGCTCCCAATGACTAATTGCAAACCTTACTAATTTAAACACATGGACACTCCCTTTGACACCTTCATATGGGTTCTAATCTTAACAGATCTAACTTTTAAAGATCTTTGGCGTTTTGAGGTGCTCAACTTCCTTTGCAGTTAAGTGCATCCAAATCAAGCAGTCATAGATTGTTTGGGTATACTAAACCTTTTCACGCGATCTCTGACTGAACGCGTGATTCACCAGAATCAAGTGTTTTGCCTAAATTCAAAGTCGAACCTTACTCTAGTGTTTGAAAAATCAATTCTCTAGCAACGATGTTAAAAACTTGTTTGTGAAATTATGTTTCATGGGGCTTAGGGTGGAATATGTTGCGTAGTGCTAGTGAGATCAATACTTGTTGGTCGATCCTGCGCAACCTGGTCTATTTTGCTTGGTTGTAGTTTGTTTATTTGTATGTTTGGTTTGTGGGTTTGTACAAGTTAATCCCACTAGACCAAGCCTACAACCTTACTTAGTTGGTTAACTCCACATATTTGGTGATGTCGCTTGATTCTAGACCACATAGGTTTAGTAGTGATGTTGCCTATGTTAGTATGGTGCATTTGGGTTCAAATCACATGATGTGTCATTGATTCAGGACCATTGCATGCAAAATACTATTTATTAATCTCTTCATCATGCGAGTGGATATGATCATTGTATGCAAAAGTTTCCCATATCCTCCATCACTGATAAGTCTTCGTCTTACAAGTTTTCATATTGCTTACTCAAGTGTAAGCAAAACAATAGGTTTTCCTTGATGAACCAGGGTCGAACACAGAGAATTAATATCAAAGCTTAGTTCTACAGTCAACTTCTCAATTAGACGATGTAAAACAATAAAATAATAAAAAGATAAAAAATAAAGAGAGTATAAAACTACATCTAATTATGTACACCTAGAGCTTGCTATAAAGATAATTTAATGAGGGTGGTTGAGATGGTGTAAACGTGAACTAACTTGTATTAAAGAAGGGGGTGAAGGAATGTCTAATAGTACCAGGCGTATAAGCTATATGACTACCTCAATGCGATATAGCTTGATTAACTAGCTTATGATTAAAACGTGCTTCTCTCAAAGTCATTAAACATCACACTTGGTCTTCTATTGGGATACAAATAACTAAGCTCAACCAAAAAAGGTATATCTAGAAGTATTTATCTATAAAACTTTTAGGTCTTTACGTTTAAGGACAACAACCTCACAGTGACTAACACCCACACTTGTTAACCTTCTAGGATACAAATGATACAAGATATCTAGTAGAGTATAACAAATGAAACAAAAAAAAGGTACATATTGCAACCTTGTAATTGATGAAGAGCTTAATTTTATTTCTATGTTATCACATTTCTAGGAAAAATATATTATTGTTGAAGTTAAAATGTTTGTGCTAAGGATAGAATATCTTCGCGTAGTAAGTTTTGAAATTTAACATGCAAAGTTTCTCCATATTTTGTGTTACATGTGTTCTTTTTTTTTTCCTTCACACATTGATTCTAAGTATGTTGAGAGTGATGTAAATAGATTTTAAAATTAACTCCAAAACATTTGTAAATTCACTTTTTCTTGTTCAAAATATTGTTAATATCTCGGGAAGCATTTTACAACCTTAGTGCACTATATCACATTTATCTTTCTTTTCAATAAACATTGTAAAATAAATTGAGTGTGAAATGTTGTTACGCCCATCTTATGTGGAGTCTATTGAAATTATATGGTCACTACCGGAACAAAAGATCTCGCAACTTGCCAGTCTTTGGTTTCTTAAATTTTAGGAAATGTACACAATTCGTTCATTCATTCACTAAACTGCTAGTATCTTTAGTTCATTCACTCTAGTCTCGATCAATGTGGTCTACTACTTTATAATATTCGTCACATTTTTCATCGAAACATATATACGAAATAACAGTTTGGTCGGATACTAATTTAGCAATTTTTTAACAACTTTAGTCCTGACATCGAAAATTTTCATATATTTGAAGAAACTTCTCCTGTTACATGTTTATCGCTCAACGTATAATAGAAAGCGAGCACACCCTTTATGATTCTTATATAATAAAATTTAAGTTTGGTATAATGTCAAATATCTAAATCTAGGTGGGTTCAATCTACATCGATGCAGTTGTTACGAATGTTGACCTTCGAGGTTTGCAGTTGAGGATAAAGCATATGTACCAAAACATCTCATTCTTTTTTAAGGAATCGTCGAACATGGGTCCTTAAATATAGAGGATGGGATTCAACGATAGACCAAAACTAATGATTCAATTACGTGATGGTTTAATTTGCTCAGGGTCTTTAATCATGTGAGTACCATGACTGTTACATTCTAAAAACCCTTTTGAAATATTCAATTTGATTGCTAATATCTTTACTTCATGCACTCTAGTTTGGATCAATGTGGTCTCCTACTTTATAATATTCGTCACATTTTTCATCGAAACTTATATATGAAGTAACAGTTTGGTGTGACATTGAGTTAGCGATTTTTTAACAACTTTAGCTCAGACATCGAAAAT
>JBBPDI010082909.1:0-13513 GCA_037974545.1 Cucumis variabilis
ACGTATAAGAGACAAGAAGGTTATAATCGTAATGACAGGACTAAGCATGGTATACTTACACATTAAACATTGATAATATGTTTTTTTTTTTTAATTTCAATATGCCAAACATGTATGATAATTTTTCTTCATTTAGATAAATTAAGAGTTTTGATCTTGAAAGGGACGGAGGAAAACGTTTTATGTCTTAAAAACAATGAATATCTTTATCAATATAGAAAAGTTACTCGAAAAAGAGAAGCTATGAAACACACATAATGATTTGTTAAAACCTTGAAAGTTAGAATAGACAACTTAATAAAATGTATCCACCAATTCTTTTATGTGAGGGTTAAGATCAAACCTCAAATTTTTCTAGATTGAGAGCAAGGATCAAAATATCAATCTCCTAGAAATCCATACATATAGAAAATTGTATAAATTTACTTCATGTAATAGTTAAAAGGAAGATTGAAATATTACTATTAAGTTCATATTGACAAATTAATTGGAACTATGAATTAATTTATTTATGGATAGCTTAATGCAGGAACAACCACAGAGTTGCTTCTAACTCTATTTAGAGTAAAAGGTGTGGTTCATTGTGGAATAGCAGGAAATGCAGATCCTCAACTTGAAATTGGGGATGTAACAATTCCTCAATATTGGGCTCATACAGGCCTATGGAATTGGCAGGTAAACACAAATCCCTTTCCATATGAATATTCTAGAAAAGAATGTCTTTCTTCTTATGCCAATTAAGTTTTATCATTTGATTTTGTTTTCTAATCAATTCAAACTTGTGAGCAGAGGTTTGGTGATGGACCGGACGATGAACTTGCATTAGAATCCAATGGAGATTACACGAGAAAAATCGGTTTCCTGAAATTTTCCAACTTCAACACGGTTGATACAAAGACAGAAACATTTGTAGACAACCTTTTGAACAATGTCTGGTACCAACCAGAAGAGATCTTCCCTGTGGATGGAACTCCTGAAATCAGACAGCATGTGTTTTGGATTCCCGTGGACAAACACTACTTTTCATTAGCCAAGAAACTTGAGGTACTTATATGCCTAACCCCATATCTCAATAATAATTCAAACAATCATATTTCCAACTCTTTCCTCCTAGAGTCAATTAAATTTAAAGTAATCGGATCAATCTAACTTGGATTGGTCTCTATAATAAGAGATGAGGAGAGAGCATAACAATATCTACCATTCGAAGATTTTATAGCTCTCTAATTTGTATGATATTATCATTATTAATGAGGACTTATGAAAATTTCTGATGCCATGACAAAAATCCAAAACAATTGTATTTAACTATGAAAGGTAAGAGCTAGAAGATAACAAAAGTAATTGAAGCATGTGGAACCTAACACAAGCCTAAAAGGCCAAAACCATCAAAACAATTCTCTAACTTAATCATTTCCCCCTTCTTCTATTTCTACTCAAATATACCACGACTTATCTTACTTATAGCTAATTGTAACAAAGAACAATAAATGAAGATAACAAAAGATAGGAACAAAAAAGATATTGCACAAAGGATCAGGTGCTTCAACTGATTTTCTATGAGTTCTATAGGTTCATCAAATTACAAACAATTACGAATCTTTATAGGTAAATAGAAAACTAACCACTAATACACTAAGGTCAAGTCATTAGGCCACTAACTCTAAAGTAAAAGCCACTCCTCTAAATAAAAGCCAATAACATTAATTTTGAAAAACAACTACTTCAATTACTTGCCAACTAAGTTGCATTAATTCTTAACAATAATCTAATATATAGTCACTACTTTTATAATACTCTAATAGCATTTCAATCGTTCGGTTTGAGCAAACGTATATGAATGTTGTGTTTTGAAGAAATATTTTTCATGATTGTAGGGATTGAAGTTGGAAAGGTGTCTGAATTCAACAAATTGCTTACCAAGAGCTCCTGTTGCAGTGAGGGTGCAAAGAGGAGTCAGTGCCAACGTGTTTGTTGACAATAAAGCTTACAGAGAGTTCTTGCAAACAACATTCAATGTGACCTCCATTGACATGGAAACTGCAGCTGTGGCACTCGTTTGTCTTCAACAAAAGATACCCTTCATTGCATTTAGATCATTGTCTGATTTGGCTGGTGGAGGCTCTGCTTTGTCCAATGAGGCTGCAGCCTTTGCCGTATTAGCATCCCAGAACGCTGCCACTGCTCTTGTTAAATTCATTACTTTACTGTAATAAAGCAGATAGATACATGCTGTTTCTGCAACGACAATGCTCTATTGTGAACTTTCAATATCCTGTCTTTTCATGAATGGATTCATTGTTCAATTTATTTTGAAATATAATGTTCTTTTTAATGTGACTCACATGCATATATAATGCAATTTTATTTTTTTGGATTTATTGTTTTATTAGACTTATTATATAAAAAGATAATGTTCTAATTAAACAGTTTGATGAGTGTCTATAAATAGAATCTTAGGGATTAAGTAATTCACTCTTTTTCATAAAAAAAATTAATTATGTTAAGAGAGGTTAAATGAGAGACACACTCATTTATAGATCAAGATACGTGATTCTTTAGCTAATTTTAATTAGTAAAAATCATGTAGTTCAAATATCTTGGCATTTATTGTTTTATACAATGTTATAGTTTTATGTATATTCGTGAAAATAAAACTTACATTCAATCGATTTCTTGTGCTAAGTCGGGTCTACCATCAAGTTTTTAACTTACTCTTTGTGCCATAGTGCCATGAAGCTATATTGCACATCAAGGCACAAGCTGGCAGTTCTTTTGTATGATCTTCTTGATTAACAGACTTCATACTCTAATTTTTCTCTGCATTGTTTCAATTCTAGACCAGAACTGTTAATACACACAAATCTAGCCAACAATATCAAGTTATAATCATTTAGCCCACCAAGTGGGTTATCAATAAGAGTGAAGTTACCGTTTATATGGAAGCTTATGCTTTGTCTATATATATGTTTTTTATTCTTTTCATTGAAAATCTTACAAGCTTACAACCCCTTTTGATTGGATATCTTATTTTCAAAATTTTGTTTCCAGATTCTCTATCAAACAGGTCTTAACTATTGTTTGGAAGAACATAATAAAAGAAGACAAGTTAAACCATAAATATATGTACAAAAATGAGTGTAAGTTTGACCAATTTGCTAAACATTAATAAGAAATTGAAATAGTCAAAGCAACCATAAAAAAGTTTATTAACTTCTTAATATTCTGAAAGGGAATTGTAAAAAGTTTTAAATTTGATAAAAATATAGCAAAATTTCACATTATATCAATAATAGACATTGATAAATACTGATATGTTTCTTTCAGTGACACTGATAGACAATTATAAAAGTTTATCAGTTTGTATTATTGATAGAATCTACAATTTTGCTATAGTTTGTAAATATTTTTGTTTATTTTATCATATTTGAAAATGCCCCTATTTTAAAATGATTAAAAATTAAAATACATTTGTGTATTTATTATTTTCTTAATTGTATTTTCCTAATTTATGTAGGGTGTTTCATGGAAAATTGACAAAACTAGCACTGTTTTGGTTGTTTTATATTTTAAAAATAGCACAAGTTTGAAAAACTCGTAATTTTGTTTTTCTTGATCAATCTTGACCGAGATCAACCCCAAGATTCTTTTCAAATTTTAAAAAAACAAATTCAATGAAATTTCTTGGTCTATCTCAGCCGAGTGCATCGTCTAGATAGTGCGTTTTTTATTAAAAATTTAAAAATATTGAGATATTGCAGATGACCGAAGTACCCCTGGAATACCAACCATTTGATTTTCTCACAAAACGTGTTAAAATCTTAAAACTTTTCTCATTTCGATCAAGAATTAAGCAAGTACTCCCAAAATCTTTCGAAATTCCTTAATTCTTGCTTCTCCAAATTTGAAGAAGCCATCTTTGGACTCAAATCGGTCAAGGTAAGTTACTTTGTTTTTAGTTTATGTTTTTAGTTTTTTAGTTTATCTTTTTGGTTTTTAGTTTTTTACTTTATGTTCTTAGTTTTATAGTTTATGTTTTTAGCTTTTTAGTTGATGTTCTTAGTTGTTTAGTTTATGTTTTAATATTTTTAGTTTGGAATTTGAGGCGAATGGAAAATCTGATGTAGTTATTATTGAGATGTTGAGTTAATCTGGGTTGATTTTATTGTTTATCGTGAACTTCTTTGAAGAATCTCTACTTTTTCATGAATCTTGGTAAGTGCAGATGATGAATCTAGACCGAGATTCGTAATTTTTTTCTAAGATTCGTTGAAGAAGTCTCGAGATAGGATGAGTTTCACATACATTTATAGGGTAATCTTGAGTCTATTTCGCTCAAGATTGGGATCGAGATTACCACACTGACTGCGTACAAAACCCTAATCTTGTGGCATCTCGGTGCAATGTTGTCTAAGTTCTATTGCATATTCATGTAATCTCGATCGAGAATGCCCGTGATTGCCACGAGATTAACCCACATAATACTTATTTTGTTCAAATTTTTAAAGTTTTTTAGATGCCTCTTGTAACCAAAATCAATTCAAAGGACTTTTTCCTTACAAACTTGATCTGATGTTTACATCTATTGAAAACTATGTCAAGTATAAAAAATAAGTTAACACCCAAGCAACTTTACATGTTTAGAAAAAAAACTTTGGACACTTCTTGGACTTGAAGTTGGTGTTTAATAGAGCTTCATGCCATTACACTTTGTTGAGAGAGGTCGAGGAAGGATGTGAGAACATAATTAGTTTTAAGTTACTGGGTAAAAAGGTTTCTTTTGGGGGATATGACAAGCATGAACGACTTTGAGTTCGGAAAGGATTACCCAACCTGTAAACCTTGATTTTGAAGAACTTAAGGATTTACTTGAGTGAAAGTTTAAATATATATATCTATATATATAGAGAGAGTTGTTTTTAGAATTTGTAGTAGGAACATAGAACTCGTAAAAAACCAATGGTGATTTGGACAAGAAGAAACTTTTATTTAAAACTTTGTTAAAAAGGGCATTTTAGCAATATTTTCCACAATTTCATAGAAGGTGCGTCGTTATAGGAGCGTCATGAAAAATTAACTTATTAAAGGAAAAAGGTTGTCAAGAAATTAATTTCGGTGGCAAGAAGAAAAAGGGCATGTCATGACAAAGAACTTTTGTTGTTATTAAGTAGGAGGTAAAGAGCATGCGAGGTATCTAGGACATGCCTAGGATAGGATAGGAGAAGGTGCCAAAGCCACGACATGCAAGAATGAGTTGGGTGTTAGGTGTCAACTCCAAGACATGCAGTCTCTTCTATAAATAGAACAACTTTGAAGAAGTGCATCCAATGTACTCGTGCCATTTTCTTGATTTCACTTTCTAAGCCTCACAAATTGAGTCTAGTTTGTAGTTTTGATGTTTCAGACAAATTAGAGCAAAGACGGCTTCAGTTTAAGTTAGGAAAAAGGAGAAAGGTCAGTTTTCAAAGAAATCTGGATAAGGTTCACTTTTGGAGGGCTACAGAGCACATCGTTTACCATTTTGAGCTAAACTTTTGAGGTATGATATTTAAGACATGTTTAAGCAACTTTGTAGAAGGAAATTTTATCATTTGGATTCTGAATTTTGAGATATTAGCCTCAACATTTGAAGGGAGGATTCTGCCCGATAACCTAGCTTCTAAGCATTTCCATGGGTGACCGAGCGTCAGGGTGGGGCTGCGCATAGAGGGTGCCTTGTAGGGTGCCAGGCGCACACGACAAAAGAGGGTCGTGAGCTTAATGCGTGGCCATGCTTGCACCTTAGCCCTACCAACAACCCATGCACGCCAACCGACCATTTTAGGTCATTTAAGGTGTTTTTGCAATTTTGCTTGAAGTTTTGGTATTTTTCTATTATTATTGATTAATGAAAATACAAATACTGTATTTTCATGAAAATTGATACTTGGTGAAATTTCTCGAGCTAAAGAAGAAATCATCAAGTGAGTGAGTAAAAATGGTTTTCAATTGTTATTTGATACCATGATTTGAAGCATACAAGCATTGGTTTGTGAGTGAGTAAAATTGGTTTTAAAGTGTTATTTGATGTGATTTGAAGTATACAAGCATTGGTTTGTGAATACTTTATTTTGAATGGTTTCTAAGGAAATTTACAAGTTTTATTGCATTTAAAGACTTTCTTAAATGTTTATAGTTTCCAAGCTAAGGTAAAAGCTTATTTAAATGTTTTCATAGATTTATGTTGGTCCTATACAATTACCTCTAAATGTGGACATCTAGCTCCCAATTCGATTATTGGTGTGAAGGCTTTATTGAGGGTCCTAACGTGATTACATCAGTGAAGGCAACACCGATTATTGATGTGAAGGCTCTATAGAGAGGCCTAATGTGATTACATCAGTGAAGGCTTGTTGCCTGTGGGAAAAAAGGGTTTAGTGATATCTGACCTATATTATGAATGTATAGTAGGAGACTGGTATAATATTCTTAAATGTTATTGATGTTCGAAAATTCTTATGAAATATTTCTAAAGGATTATTGTACTATGTTTAAATTATTTCTATGTTTGAAGCCAAAAACATCAAACATTACTATTTGGAAATTATGTTTTGAAAATATTACTCATTGAACATTTTAAGTTCATTATTTCAAAATATTTTCTCACTTTCCAGGTAAGGATCATGTTGTCTTGAGTTGAGCTTATTGTTGTCATGCCGATCAGTCCCTTAGAAGAAATTACAACTTGTAGTTAAATAATTTTATGAAGGAGGAAGGTTGCATAGAGTAGTGTATAGAAATCTAGATGTGGCAAACCTTTATAAGTAACATTATGTATAATTTAATATTGTAAAGAGTTGGATTGAACTTAAGTTTTCATAATAATAGAATAAGATTCATGTTTCCGCTGCATTTTAAAATATTAAAGGAATAAGGTCAACATGTATCATCAAGGTAAGAAATTGTATCGGTTGACTTCACATTTTCTCACGAGTCGAGAGAAGGTGATCTAGGAGGGGGTGTGACACAACCCTTCAGTTTGAAAATGACTATTGCAGTGAAAATATCGGTATTCTACTTCATCGAGCTTACGATGATTGATCAGAAGAGGAGGTAACACATGGATTAGACGATGTTAGACCTGATTGATGACTTAGAGGACTTGATCAGGTATGACTATGGTGAGTTGGTATGGACCAAGACCTTTGCTAGTTTGAAAGGGGAACTTCATGAAAAAGTAGGCTTGCACAAGAAGAAACTTGTCAATAACAAGTCCCCAGAGTCATATAACCTCTATGGATTTCCCTTTGCCTTTCAGGTTTTTGATTATATGCTCATTGTGTTTCATTGTCATTAGTTATATACTCACTGTGTTTTATTGATTTCATTAGTTATATGTTGATAGGATGTCACGCGCTATTAAAGCTCTATTTAATAGCGAGAGTTGATGTTGATAGGATGTCACGCGCTATTAAAGCTTCTGAAAAGCTGCAATAGCACCGCGCAGACATCTTTTCATCCTTTCTCAGAATTTCCCGCCATCATATTTTTATCTGCTAGTGCCTTAATCACCTGACTTAATTTTTTTTTGCCACATAGGTTGAACGGGTCTTCTTGCGTAGAAATGTATCGTTGTGCCTCACTCCTTTTTGCTTAAAATCTTGCGATAAGAACACTTAAGAATAATATAACAGGGATAAAGTTCTTTTGTGTCATTTATTTTGTGAGATAACAAATTCGCCTACTTTTTCTTCTGTTTTCTTTTCTTTTTATGTGATAAGATTTCATTATTTTAATTAAAGGACCACAATAACTTGTATTTCTACATCCCCAAATTTAAAATAATGTTTGTCCTCAAGCATCATCTTAGGATTGTAAACACGACTTTTATTGTGCATATCATTAATCCTCTCAGACTGCTTTTCTAGTTCTTCTCACACACTAGCATTTCTTTTTTTCTTCGCCTACTCTAAACTTAAAATTATTTTTAGATTCTGAACACGACAAGCTTAATTCTCAAGATTTCCTTGTTCTTTTTCGAAAAATCTTATTTTCTCTTTTTGTTAAATGGTCTTTGCTTTCATAAACTCTTAGTTCCTTTCTTTTTCTTGCAAGAATTTTTTTAACCAAGTTATTTATTTACGTTAGGCGTTGAGTGAGAAATCATAGGTACTCTATGAGTCTGTTCCTCTCTTTAACTACAACTCTTATCGCACTTATTTATTTTCTCTCAGCTTTTGGTGAAGCTTTACTTCTTATTTACTTTTGTGAGAAGCGGCAACAAATGAGTTTTTATTTTAATTGAATTTAGAATTAACAGATGAGTTAGTTTTAGTTTTTTTTAAAAAGGAATGGGTTCCTTGAAATTTTGAAAGCTTTGACTCGGACGTCGCACACCCCTAAATTTAGAGTCTCGCAAGACCCTCATTGCTAAAAAGTGAATGACAAGATGAACTTTGAAAATTGTACAAAAGAGGTTTCAGGTAAAATTTGTGCACCTAATGACTAAAGAAATATTTAATAAGTTCATTTCACTAGGGAAGGCCTCAACACTAGAGACAAGTTATACTAAGCAAAATTTTCATCGTGAAGAGTATCCTTGAGCATAATAAAAGAAATAAGCTAAGAGCACATCAATGAAGCATGCGTCAAGAAAAGTACATCGCATAAACAATAAACAAATAGAGACTGAATAGAGATTTCATGACAAACCACAAAGAGCCTGACATAAAAGAACATAACAAATATAAAAGCGAATTACAAAAATAATTCCAATAATACACCCCTAAATTTAGTTCTCTGGGCGAGGATTAGGGTTGCCAAGAGTGTGCTCTAGGATCTCAATGGGTGGAATGTGTGCGATCAGGTCTGGTGCGATGCTAAGCTGCGGAACATGCTGTACAAATACCCCGTAAGTGTATTCCATTTGCGTTATGAACTATCGAGCTTGTCGCTCTATGTTCTGACATGATTGGTTGGACTGCATTGTCATCAAACTAGTCAGGTGAGTGATAGTGGAGGATAGTTGAGCGACCATGTTGTTAAGGGTTCACATCTGAGTGTGAAGGTTGGCGATTTGGTTCTTCATCGCTGTATTTTTCTGAAGTCTGTTTTAGACTGTCGTGTTCATGGGCTACGTGATAATATGATTAAGTACATTGTGGAAATCACCTTGTGTCTTTGTAGAGGCCTTTTCTTTGCCTTAAGGTACTTCTTCATGAGGTGCTCCTTCATCCTGTTTCCTCGCATAGTGCATCTTTCTCAAAACTGGCTTCACCTACATCTTCCTTTGAAGTTGCCTCGCCTACATCTTCCTCAACAGGAATGCTTGGAAAGAGTGGGCCAAAACAATCAAAGGAAGCACTTGGTCAACTTTCTCAACTTCGTCTTTCACATTCTCGCTTGAAGGACCTCCTTTAGTCAAGTTTACCACCGAGATGTTTAAATCAGTGTGCTTGAGGTCCATGTTGATGATAGACAGGTTGATGGCTGCATGGCAAGGTGACACAAAGATCATCACGGGGGAGAGTCTTGTAGGGTGTGAAAGTATGGAGATGAAGGTTGGCTATCATGAAATGGGATTAAATGGAATGTATAGGTAAGGAGCCCATAGTGGGCAAGAGATGTGAGAGTTGGATCTTTGTTGTGACAGCCATGCAAGGACTATGCTGACTGAAGGATATGGGCGAGTTGTGTGGGAAAGGAAAGGTAAGTGGAGGTGGGTGAAAAATGTCATCTTGAGGAAGCGAGGCAGGGTCATCTTCTACTTCTTCGTGAGGAAGAGTTAGATTATTTTTAAATTGGTGAAAGGTGGAGGGTAAAGGGTCATCTTGACGGAGTGAACTAGTTGGGGAATCTTCAACAAGGACCCAACCAACTTTTTGTTTTCATCTCTTCTTGCACTGAAATTCCATGATTGGCTGATCCTCTTTTATTGGTTCAACCGCTACCCTTGTAGTTTTTAGTTTTCGCTTACGCGGCGGTGGTGGTGGAGACTTATTTCCTTTAGAGCCTCATTTCATCTCGTTTGAGCTGTGTCTTCTAGCAACGTTCTTCTTCTTTGTTTTGGTGAATAGCCATTAACCATTTCAACCCCACTAGATTAAACTTGCCACCCATCATAATAGTTTGTATATATCGTGCGAGGGTAGGCAAGTACTTGAGACACAACTTTTCCACCTTGGAGAGAAAAGGTTTAGAGCCTTTGAGGTTCCTCATCCAGGTAAGGAATGACCTATTCATCACAAATCCAAAATTGAATGGTTGCCTCGTCATCATACAATACAAAAGCCCACGTACTCAATTGAGACTATACTATCATGGCACATTGGGAGGATCTTTTTCTTTATGAAAAACAACCAGACATTTGCCTCGTTTGTCAATTGATGCTGGTGTAATTGAAGCCTCTCAGTTGGCATCCTCGTCCATGCCACCTATGGCCATGCTACAACTTTTATAATTTTGTTTGCATCCTATATTGTTAGGCTTGCATAAACGTCTGCAAGAGGTATGCATCCGGATCATTTGGCAAGTCATACAAGTCGTTCAGTGTTTCTTTGATGAAAGGCACCTTCTCGCCTTCCACTATTGCGTATGACTCTTTTGAATGAAATTTTACCTCATAGAACATGTCTACAAGATCCATCCTTACTTTTATTTTGCCCATGAAAAATCTCCCATTTGAATGCCTTAATGGAAACGAAGAGGAAATAAGGTATTGGTCCATTAAACAGGAAAAGCCCCTTCTCAATTTTAATTAATCTACTGAGTTCCTGGACACTTATCTTTCCCCCTTTTAGAACATCTTCAGGTTTGGATGTCCTCGCGTGACTTTTTCCTTTACGCAGTTAGGAGTTGATGAGTCCAGAAACGTCTGGTGTTAGTCTTGGTTCTAGGGGACTTATTCCTTCTACTTCTTGCGCTAATTCCTCTGCCACAACATCCACCCTATCCACCTCTTGATGTTCTGTCGCCTTACTTCTTACGGCCACACCCTCAATTCACTCACTCATGTGTGCGAGCTTCTTTTTCTGTTTCTGATCTTTGGCAACTTAGATCTACACCAACTTTGTTTTTTTTCTCCGCCAATGATGTAACATTTTTCTTCTTTTCCTTAAACATTTGATGGAGATGCATGTCTTCCTCGTGACCTTTTTCTTTTTCTTTTTTCACTTCTACCTCCTTTCTTCTTTTCTCCTCATCATGTGCGATTTGTGCGTGCACTCCCTACTCCTTTTTTCTTCATCTTCCCTTATCCTCATCTCTTCTTGTCTAGCCATTTTCTCGCATTTGTCCCTCTCTTCATCCTTCTTCAACCTTTCTTCTCTCAGCAGCTTCTTTCTTCTTCGTTTTCGCTGCCTTTAAACCTTTAACAAATTTCATCACCTAACTAGAAAATTAGAGACGTACTTCAATTTCTTCCTCCGCACGCTCTTCCTTGTGATCCACAAGTACCTTTCCTACCCAATGCTTCAAATGCTTGTACTAGATTTTCATTAAAACGTATAACCTCCATACACGTCCTTAAATCGGGCAATCACTTATAAATGTTTTCCTCGAGCCGCACCCATTCATCAGCATCAAGGACAGATTTTGCGAGGCTTCATTTTGATCTTAGAGCTTGTTTCGCATCAGGTCTAATAGAGTGGGTTTGGGAAGATGATGATTGTGTTGGAGGTTTGAGGACGATCTTCTTTCCAAAACCTTCAGGTCTGGATTTATAGGCATAAATTTAAGGCCTTTTGGTTTCAGAGCGTTTCCCCGTAGAAAAAGAATCCTTTTCAGGGTTAAATTTTGTAGAATGGGAAGCTTCCACAGTTTTCTATCATTGGTCGGCCATTGATTATGGGAAGGTTGAGTTTACAATGAAGTTCACATTGAAAGCTTGAGTCTTCTAGTTAAATGCTTAAGAGATTGAGAAAGAATCCTTCTACGCGAGAGCTTTGAAAGTTTTTGTAAAAGGTTATAAGAGAATTTCCTTTGCTATTTAAACAGCAAAATATAATCATCATGCCAGTCACAACAATAAATGTGTCTGACATAGGGTCGACACATCTTGATAAGTGTCCAATATGCTTTAAGTTTACAAAGCTAGAGGTACTTCTAGGATCCTTGTAAACATACACAAATGAGACTATCTTACCGAATGATTCCAACCAAGAGTTTAGTTAGAAGATGAACTACTCTTAGATCAAACTTAGAATCTATGATGGTCACTCCTAGATCTTAAGATGACTCACTCCAGAATTAGATTGATCAAAACTAATCCAATGAATCAATTGAACATCAAACCTAAGACAAGATTTGAAAGAAAAGGCAACACTAGAGGGGTTGAATAAGCAAAAGCTTTTTAGTATTCATCATGTCCTTTTCATGATCATTACAAGCCATTTTAAAGGGCAAATGGTCATGGATTTACCAAGGAACTCAAAAGTCATTCAAATACACTTAATTGCAAATTGTAGAAAATAAGACCTAGGAATTAAAACTTGATTGCACATCAAACGAGCAGTCATTTCTCAAAAACTAAAAAAAAAATTAATTGCTTTAAATTTTCTTAAATATGTGCTACGTAATCCGCTCCTTATAATGGCAACGTTTAACAACCTTTGACATCGCGAAATCCCAAGAGATGCAAGTTGGACAGCCACCTCTTCACAAATTCTGCACATTTTTTTGTCCCCCGTGCCATCTTCCAAACTACACAACTTTTCCCATTCCATCTTGACTTCATTCTCTTCTTGACTTGCTGAACTAACATTATACAAAAGTTTGGGTTCAAAATTCTCGACCTCTCATTGTGCATTTGCCAGCTTTTGAACATGCAATGTGAAAGCCTCTTGTATCTTCTTTACCTTGCTCCTTGTGATTGGTCCTTCAGGTACATGCAATGGATTATTGATTGAATCTGCATCATCCCCCCTTTCTTTAAAAGGATTTTTCCTCAAATCAAGGTCTTCATTGCCTACATCAAAAGGAGTCAAGTCAGCCACATTAAAAGTAGAACTTACATTATACTCACCTCGTAGATTTAACTTGTATGCATTGTTATTGATCTGTTCAAGCACTTGAAAAGGACCATCTCCCCTTTGTTGAAGTTTTGACTTTCGTTGATCTAAAAACCTTTCCTTTCTTAGATGAACCCAAACCCAATCACCCAGTTTAAAAACCTTTCCTTTCTTTGATTTCTTGGTGCAAAGTTTTAATGTATTCAGCCTTAGAAGAAGCTGCATCACTAGTAAACATATTAGGCGGCAAAGGTGATAAATCTAGAGGAGTCAAAGGATTAAAATCGTACACAACCTTAAAAGGTGAACAATGAGTTGTGCTATGAATTGTGCTATTATATGCAAACTCCACAAAAGTCAGAGTCTCTTCCCAAGACTTAAGATTTTTAGAAATTAGTGACCTAAGCAAGGCCCTCAAAGTTCTATTAACCACTTCAGTTTGCCCATCCATTTGTGGGTGACAAGTTGTAGAAAATAGAAGCTTAGTTCCCAATTTTCCCCACAAAACTTTCCAAAAATGACTTAAA
>JBBPDI010082915.1:0-13509 GCA_037974545.1 Cucumis variabilis
TAAACACTTTACATAGGATGCCCCCACTTTCATGTCTCTACATGAACG
Organism: Cucumis variabilis; assembly: GCA_037974545.1. Classification (NCBI taxonomy): domain Eukaryota; kingdom Viridiplantae; phylum Streptophyta; class Magnoliopsida; order Cucurbitales; family Cucurbitaceae; genus Cucumis; species Cucumis variabilis. Next base: position 49 of record JBBPDI010082915.1, read on the forward strand.
ATTCTAGATCACCTCGTTTGTACTTATTACAAAGCAGGTCGCATCCATAGTTTCTCTAAATAAGGCACCCAACCTCATTTGTACTTATTACTATAGACTATTTTAGGCTATTTAGTCGAACTTGATCCAAGTTTATGTCTCCATATGAAGTTCAAGTTTACTCAAAACTAGCCTCGGGACTTAGTTTATTAGATTTAAGATTATAAAATTTAATTTCTCAATAACGACTTTTTTGAACAGAATATAATTACAAACTACGAGTTTTAGGACAAAAAATTCCAACAATAACAATTTCACATAAACACATATTAGTTAACATTCATTCCTTTCACCAAGGATCCCCAATCGTTCTCTACGCTTGGTCTCATTACCTTGCATTTGACTACTATATCAACAACATCCGAGAGCATATCGATTTGTCCTTGTTGCTCAGGCCGCTAAGCTTTATATGCTCCTTTCAAAGCATAAGCCAGCTTCTTATCACCATGTATCCATACACCCTATGGTGGCACTAATTCTTTATGTGTACATAAAAGTGAGCATCATTTCAAGGAATCAACTAATAGTTTGAAAACCATTTCGTAGCATTGAAACATAATCATCAAATCAAGCTTTAACATTAAAAATCATTCTTGAACACATATAAACTTTTCATAGAAATCTCTTTTTGAAACACTTTCTCATTTGAAATCATCTTTCAAAATAGTAAAACGAAAATCACCAAAAAGATTTCAACATAAAACATTTAAGAAAGTTACTCACAAACTTTGCTAAAAAACTTTTCTTCTCTTTCTCGCGAACCTTTTTTCACAAACTAAACCAACAGCACTTCAACGCTTTTCTTTTCTTCTTCCAAATCAAATGACTGAGGCCCTCTTTTTATAGAGCTCTTAAACCAGCTTAGTCATGCTTAACCTCTTCTCAATTCGCCAGCTCTTGCTTCTTAGTGGAGTACGTGTAAACTTAAAATGTGTCCTAAATCATGTTTAACTTATATTCCACCCGTAGCCCACTAACTACACTTGTGAAATTTCTTCAAACTTTCCTTGCTTCTTCTCGCCAAACTTCATTCCACGATGAACTCACCCAACCTTTCTCGTGAACAATCTTATCGCGTGGTCACACTTAAACTCCAAAAACTCTTCCTTGACAACTAACCAACTTTTACTCGCATAGAACTCTTACCACGAGCTTAAACTCCAAGGCTTCCTCGTAGACTTCTTAACTCAGAACCTTCAACTTTCTATTTTTCCTTGCAAACTCCTTCCGCAAAACACTTGATTCTTCTCACGAAAACTACACAAACCACTAAAGCTCAAACACTTAGTCAAAACTTTCACTTCTTAACTTAAAGTACGGGTCTTACACCTTCCCTCTCTCAACTGTGCAAGCCGATCACCTTCCATTCCAAGCCATTTTTTGCCACGTGAGCCATCCTCTAACCTTCACTCTCTTCCAGTCGGGAGCCACCCTCTTTAAGCCAAGCCACTTCAACCTACTTGAACCTTTTGGGTGAGTTTGTGTTGGGTTTGGAAAGCCCAAATGATTATTCTTTAGATCTTAATTAAATTTACAATTGGATGTAAGTTGGGTTATTTTTACTTGAAGGTTGGACTAGATTTATTGGAGTATTTGAGCTGTGATTTTTTCCAACCAAGGTTGAATTGGTTTCAACCTCCTTCTCCGGTAAGATTGAAAGCCTAAGTGATTAATTGTTTGATGTTGGTTGCCAAAGCATTAATTCAGTTACGTTTATGTTTAGGATTTTCATCTGTTTGGGAAGCTGTGACTTTGAGGAACAATTCTTGTTCAACAAATCTCGAGGTAAGAGACTCTACTATTAAACCCTGGATATGATGTTTTCTCTTATTATGCATTAACATAGCTATGATGCATGATGTGGCTGTTAAGGATGTTTGATATTGATAGCTACACAGACAACTGTTATGTATGAATGAGATATGTGATGACCATGATATGTTATGAATTAGATATACTATGGTTGAGGTACATTATGATTGAGATATGATATTTATGTTATGCTATGTGTATAGGCTATGGTGTTTTGTTAGCTTTGTCTGTGAGAGTCGTACCACATGGATGTCCCTCGGGATCACTACCTATTTATGCCTGTGTGGCCAGCTTTATGTGTGATTTAATGGGATCACTTACAGCTTGACTTTCCTTTAGGGTGATTCCTTCTGGTTCACCGAGAGTATAAATGTCCCTATGGGGCCATTGGATAATGTGCGTTTTGGAAGCACAATAGTTATGCGGTACTTTCTTACAGGACTCTAATGAAAGTTAACAGACATGTAGCAGGACTAGTAGTGGGTCCGTTACTGAGTATAAGTTTATACTCAGTCGTTTCTATGTTTGATTTTTCAGACAAAGATAGAGGTAAAGGCAAGCTGGCGATTGACAAGAAGTGATCATAGTTTGCCATAGGGGACAGTTTATGTTTTCTTCTGCATTTATATTTTCAGCATTTGATTTACAATATTTTATTTCAGATTTCATTAGTACTTTAATATATTTTCTATCTATTTCAAATAGAGCCCAAACTAGTATTTTATATATTATTTTTCTTTGCATACCTTACTTATATTTTATAAATGAATATTCGAAGCGTTTCCTTTAAAATTTAATATTTTCTTTTGTTTTAAATAAAAAGTCTTTAGTTTTTTTACTGGTAATGACCTCAACTTAGTATTAGGTCATTATAATCGATATTAAGCCTAAGTTTTTAGATTATGTAGACTGACTTATGATGTAAGTCTTTGATTTTTATCACTATGGCTAATACAGTCCTTCGTCACTCATAAGGTATGTTTTATGATATAAGTTTATGATTATGCATGCACTACAAGAAATCAGAATAATTGCGACGTCAAAACAACATCGATAAAAGGTGTATCATCGTAAATCACCTTTCACCGACGTACGTAATGTTACGTCATAGAAAGTCTAAAATTAAATTTAATGAGTTAACTTTTCATGACGCACACTATGTTATGTCGCAGAAAGTGACTTTCCACGACGCACACTATGTTACATCGCAGAAAGTCACTTTTCACGACGCACACAATGTTACGTCGTGGAAAGTGACTTTTCGTGATGCAGAGGAACAAGGCATCACGGAAAGTTTAAAAATTAAATTTAATACGTTCACTTTTTGTGACATACAAGAACCAAATGTCGTGAAAAGTATAAAATTAAATTTAATGCGTTAACTTTTTGAGACACACACTATGTTACGTCGCGAAAAGTCACTTTCTGCGATACATACTATGTTACGTCGTAGAAAGTCACTTTCTGCAATACACACTATGTTACATCGTGAAAAGTGACTTTCAACAACGCAGAGGAACAAGATGTCGTAGAAAGTCTAAAAATTAAATTTAATACATTCAGTTTCCGCAACGCATAAGAACCAAACGTCACAAAAAGTTTAAAATTTAATTTAATATCTCCACTTTCCGTGACGCACAAGAACCAAACTTCAGGGAAAGTGGAAGTTGTAAGTGTACGTATTGAAGTGACAATGCTCACCTTTTTGCAACGTATGGTAGGTGCACGTCGGGGAATGTTTAAATAATTAATTCGTTATTTAACCTTTCTGCAACGTTGGGGTTACTCGACGTGTTCAAGGACGTCAGAGAAAGTTCACTCTATTTCTTCCCCCTTAAACATAGAACCGATTACAAAACAAAAAGAAGAGAAAATCAACCGAGAGAGAGTGTAACGCCCCAAGTTTTTCTACTAGATGGAGACATTACCATTTAAACAATTTTTTTTTAAAAAAAGAAATACTAAAAACTTAGTTAAACATTTTTCAGAAATTAGCTAAAATAATAATAACATATCTATAAAGGGAAAATGAAATAATTAATTCAATAGTCATATAGCAAATCAAAATACTAGTTTGGGCCTTTAAGATAGAGAAAAAATACTTAAAATAATTAAACCTGAGTTTTGAAACAAACTTCTGAAAACATAACTACTGAAATATAAGTGTGGAAAAAGAACTGGAATTGTTCCCTATGGCAAACCATGGTCACTTCTGATCATTCGCCAGCTTACCGTTACCCCTTCCCTTACCTGAAAATAAAACATCTAAGAGAGTGAGTATAATTTATACTCAGCAAGAGACCTGCTATTTGTCTCACTATGTGTCTATTAGCCCCTTGTTAGAGTCCTGAAATACAATACCACATATTGTTGTGCTCCCGAACGTACACTATCCAGTGGTTCTATCGAGACACATCTGGGCTCTCGGTGATTCCGAAGAAACCACCCTAAAGAAGAGTCGGGATTTAAGTGATCCCATCGAATCACATCTCAAACTAGCCACACAAGCATACATAGATGGTGACCTTAAGGGACACCCATGTGATACGACTCCAACAAGAAAGCATAACAAAACACTATAGCCTATGCATGCTCAACATAACATCACATTTTAGCTCAGTCAGACATAATTAAAAAATAACATATTCAATCATATCCTGTAACAGTGATATTGCATCTCAATCATCAAATGGCTATCTCAAACAGTCATGTTGTATCTATCTTAGTTACACCACTGAATAATACAAATGGTACAAACAGCTTCGAAGTGGGTAACGTAGGGAAAACTCTTACCTGAAGTTTGCTAAAAATATGATAATTCATTGGTCAGTTAGGTTCTCCCACTACTCAATCCTAACCATGAACAAACAATTAAAATCAATAATTTTGCTAACCATTATCCTACTATTTAATTAGCAATCAAGCTTATCCAAACTTACCCCGAGATTAAGGTTGAATCCCACACCACCTTAATTGGAAAAATTCACAGCTTCAGTTCCTCAATTATGCTTGGACCTTCAAGCAACATACATCAACTTAGATCCATAACTTAACTTATTTGGGACAAAAAGTGATTAATGGGGTGCCAAATCCAATCAATATTACCAACAAAAGAACTCACCAACAGTGGCTCACAATAGAGAACGGCTCGAGCGTGTGACTCTTGGAGGGGAGATCAGCTCGGGCGTACGACTTGTGGAGAGGAGATCGGTTCGAACGCGTGGCTTGTGGAGAGGAGCTTCGTCCGATCGATTGTCGTTGTGTGGCTCGCGGCTGACAGAGGTGCACAGTGAAGGGGGCGGCTAGGGTTGAAGGGAGGAAGATGAATAGTACTGGCACACATCACAAGTGGCTTTAAATAAATACAACAATAATAATAATAATATCATTATTATTATTATTTACTTTTCCCAAATCACTCATCTTATTCCTTTTTCTCTTCCTATTCAAATTAATGTCTTCTGTCTCTCTTCATTAACCACCCATTCCATCACCTTTAATTTTCTTTCCTTTTCTTTTCCAACAAACATAATATACTTCTCTTAATAATTTATATTATATCATGATATAATTATCCTTATATTTCCATAATTTTATATAAACACATAACAATGATTACTCATAACACTTCTAACTTTACACATTTAAATTCACCAACACACCAATCTAAATTTTTGAAATTTTAATAATAAAATCCCAAATTTCAAAATTAATCACCTAACATTCCAAAACATTCAATTTTCACATATCAAACAATTTCACACATAACACCTAAAATCCAATATAACAAAAATTAAAATTAACTTGATAGTTTATGGTTGTTACAGAGAGGGAGAGGAGGAGATTCGTGCTGCCATTCGTCCGTCTTCGCTGTCATCGTTGCCGCTACCAGAAGTGTCCTTGTCCTCCTCTTTCTCCTCTGTTACTATTCCTCACACTCTCTCTCTCCTTCCTCTACTTGTTCTATGTTTTCCTTCTCCGAATCGCTCATCTCCGTCCCTTCTTCTATCCAATTTCATTCTCCAAAAATGATTAATCGCTTGAAAATAGACTAATTTAATTAACGACAACATCAACCATATATGAAAAGAACATAAATAATGGGAAATTTTAGTGGGTTATTTTTCATATATAAATAAAACAATTAATTAAAAAATATATATTTAAAGCCTTTTGCAACGTCGCGTCGCGAAAGCCATCTGCGACGTGCTGCAACGTGTATTGGGAAAATTTTCCCGTCGTTGACGTGCTTTTAAAGTAAAAATTTTCCTTTTCTTTTGCGAAAGCCATCTGCGACGTGCTGCATTGGAGAAAATATCCTCGACGTGCTTTCCTTGACGTGCCTGCCGACGTTGTCCACGATGTTGCAGTAACCTTCCCCAACGTTGGTTAGGGTTTTCGGCGATGTATTGCTACGTCGAGGAAAATCTTATTTTTTGTAGTGATGTATGACCTTGCCTGAGTTAAACTAGATAGTATGAATGTTATGAAAGAATTTGTTGTAAAAGACTTTTGGTTGTGGAATTTAGGAAAAAATGTTGCCACGCAAAAGTGTTCGTAGAAGTGGTAGGAGAGGTAGAGGAACTGGACATAACCAGCCTAAGGGACAACTTGAAGGACAACCTATTGTACAAGTCTTATATTTTATAAATGAATATTGAAGTGTTTCCTTTAAAATTTAAATTTTTCTTTGGTTTTAAATAAAGAAGTCTTTATTTGTTTTATTGGTAATGACGTCAGCTTAGTATAAGAAGTTGGGTCGTTACAGATAGAATCCAAAATTTTGCTATAACTTGTAAATATTTTAATTTATTTTACTATTTTTAAAAATTCCTCTTTTTTGTGTGTTTACAAATATATATATTTGGTATATAATATGATATATCATACAAATTATCTTGTTCTAGAACTTATCAAATATATCCTAGTTTATTTTTAAGAAAGAGCAAATACATAATGTTGTATATATCAAATATTATACTTTCACAATTTATTGTTGATTCTTACTTTCATTTATGAGTGCAACAATATTCGTATTTCTTAAAAGAAAAAATTCCTTTGCTTATGTAGTTCTTTTTTATAATACTAGAGGTCTTATATATAATGGGCTTAATCCGACTACTAAACTATTATAACAAAATAAGTAGATAACCAAGAAATTGTTTAATAGAACAACCTCAACTAATTATAGCTAATTTACATGTTAGCAAGGTTTCTAATACGACCCCTCTATCAATGACTTCCTACATGGCCAAAAATTTTGTGAGAAAAGTAGAAATAAAAGTCTTGATGAACATGTCAGGTAGTTATAAATTTCAACGAATAGCGAATAGTTTGAGAAAGTCATAGAAAATCCTCTCACAAAATGACAATAAATTTCTAAGTGCTTAGTTATCACATTTGTAGTAACCATTAATGTAGTCAAATTATTGCAAACATTTTATTTACCCTTGAATTAATATCTACATGTTAAATTATTTGAAATATTTTCATATATTCTAGAGGTTAATTTCTAGAAATTACAACATGTGACAAATACTTTAATGTGTCAGCTACTTTTTAATAAGTGCACATATAACAACATTTTAAAATATACTTTTTTAATTTTGTTAAAAAATTATGAATTCCAAAACTACTCATGTGTATTCCTTTCTTCTTCTTTCATTTTCGTTTTCCTTTCTTCTTTTTCTGTTTCCATTTTGGAATTTTGGAAATTCTATTTTTCTTCCATTTTCCTTTCATTTTCTTCATTTGTAGTTCCGTTTTGATTTCACAGCTTGCCATCGCCTTGTACGATTTTGTTAGAGTTTTATACGGTTTTGTTGTAGAGATCAACATTGTTTTGTTGGAGCTTTATACTATTTTCTTCTATATTTTTTTTTATGATTTCGTTGATTGCTTATGATTTCGTTTTACATTCTTCTTTTGCAGTTCTTGAAACTTATATGATTTCCTTTTTTTTTTGCGATGTCTTATTTTTCAGTCTAATTTATTTGTTCAATCTGTAATAAATTTACATTTTAGGTGTTTTTCCATTGTTTTGTGGTTATGTTTACAATTTGTGAACTAATGAACATAAGGGTATGAATATAATTTAAATTTTTTTAGTTAGATTGACATTTGATTTCTATATATTTTAGTTTCATTTCTGTCTGTGTGAACTAATTATTATTTCTATATGATTGTATCAAATTACTATTTTTTCTATACTTTAATTTATGTTTTTACATTTTTTGCAGCATTTTTTTAGTTATGGTTAAACTTCCAATAGTTGTCTTCCATAGTGGTCAATGGAATGATCAACAATATTATATAGGTTATCAAACTATTGGTGTATTGGAGGAAGAAGGGATGAATTTTTAGTGTTTTGTTAAGTTCATACAAAATGAACTTCAAATTAATTCACCTGTTGAACTTTCAGTTTTAATGACTTTGGGTATTATGGGGTTAAACACATTGTTAAGATTTTCAAAGATAAAGATATATGTTGGTTTTTTTACTGTGGTTAAGAATGATCAATTTACAAAAACTAGTTGTCCATGTGGTGAATAATATACTTTCAGAGGTTTTAGTTGCTTCTTCTTCTTCTTCATGTGAATCTGATTTTGGAGGTGAACTAGAAGTTTCAAAATCTATTTAGTTGATATGTAGTCAAGATGGTTGTCAACTATTTCTTAGAGCTTCACGTTGTAAATATAGTGAATTGTAGATGATTAGAAAGTATATTAGTAAGCATAATTGCTCTATGATGGTTCGCTCTTCTCTTCACAATTTATTAGTGATTGTATGATTGATAGTTTTAGATACAGCTACAATCGTTCCACACTAAAGGATATTGTACATCACATGCGAATGAATTATGGAGTAGGTGTTAGTTATTATAAAACTTGAAGGGCAAAGGAATCCATTATGAAGTTGTTGAAAGGAGATGCCAGTGATTCTTATGACTTGATTCCAAAATTCTTTTTGAAGTTGAAAGAAATGAATCCAGGTTTGTTTTTTATAGCAATCAGTAAGAAATCTAATAGTAATTTATGAATCTTATAGTAATCAGTAAGTAATCTAATAGTAATCTATTAGATGGTCATTTCAAGTATTGTTTCATGGCTATAGGGCTATCATTGAAGGTTGGACATATTGTAGACCGAACATTTCTGTTGATCGAACAGTTTAAAGTAAAAATTTTCAGGAACATTATTGATTGCATCAACAATGGACAATAATAGTAAAATTTCCTCCTTACTTTTAGTATAGTAGATTCAAAAAATGATGCTTCATGGACATGATTTTTTTAGAAGTTAAAGTTCTGTTTTAGAGATCGAGAAGGATTAGTACTTGTTTCTGATAGACATATAAGCATTGCAAAATCTTTTTTGAATGTGTTTCCATCGATTGAATATTGTGTTTGTATTGAACACCTTTTAAACAATTTGAAGCTTTTGTTTAAAGATTTTATGATAGACAAACTTTTTCGCCAATGTGCAAAGTCTTATACAATAGATGATTTTGAATTGAATATGAGATGGATGGAGTCAATATACCCATCTATTAGAGAATATCTTAAGAATGCTGGTTTTTAGAGATGGGCTCGTGTATACTCTAAGCAAAGAAGATATCAAATGATGACAACAAGTATTTTTGAGTCTTTGAATTCAATGTTAAAAAATGATAGAAATTTACCTCTTGCATAATTGTTAGATTCGATTCAACACTTACTCCAAAAGTGGTTTTATGAAAGAAGTAAATCATAAACCTCTTTGAATAGCATTTTTACTAAATGAGCTGAAGGACGAATGAGAAAGCTAGTTGAGATATCATGAAGCTTCACTATAAGTATTTTTTTCCAAGTGGTTGATTGTTATGTAACACCCCAAAAATAAGGCAATTTTAAATTGGATTATCTCGGTTAAATTATTAATGTTAGAATTATTTGGGGTTAATTGAGATTTTTTGTGAGGATTATCTGTATTATGGAGATTAGGATTTATTAAATATTTATGAAAAAATGTTTAATTAATTATTGGAATTGAAATTTAAATATTGTTATGGATTTAGTAAAGATTGATTGATAATTGGTAAAATCATGGAATAATCATGATTAATTATATTATTGGAAGATAAGAATAATTATATTATTGAGGATAATATAATTATTTTGGAAGATATGTATTAAGGTATTATACTTAAATTTTGGAAATAATAATATTTATATTAAAGGTAATATAATTATTAAGTTGACATATTTTTTTATTTTGTTTTAGAAAAGAGATTTTGAGAGAGAGATAATTATATTATGAAAAAATATAATTATTTTAAAAAGATGTTGTTTTGGAAAAAGTAAAGGAAGTGATTTAATGGGTTAGAGTTAAGATGGAGAGAGAAAATTTTGGATTGTTATTATTGAAAAGGTAAAAAGAAAAAAGAAATTAATTAAAAGATATAATTAATAATAATAACATTATTATTGTTAAATAAGACTCCTTTTGTTTTACATTCATTAAAACATTATTCATCTTCTTCCTTTCTCACAAATCCTACTCGCCTCTCCTTGTACTGTCTCTGATCTTCGCCACCATCTCCGACCTCCACCACCGCATCTTTCTCTCTTATCGTGAAATTGAGCGTTTCAGACTATCGTGTTGCCCTCTTCGTCCGTCACAGCGAAGCTGAAGCTGAAGCATCTTCTTCTCTGTTCACCGATCACCTTCCTATGTATTAAAGTTCGTGTCGTCGATCGTCACGTTGTTGTCGCTCCAGCTCTAATCACGATGTCGCGCGAAATCATTAGTTAAAGTATCGAGCTGTGTACTCTCCATGTGAGCCACGTATGAGTTCTCTCCTTTGAGCTGCCCTTCTCCATCCGAGCCACCATTCGAGTCACCCTTTTCTGTCTAAGCCTTCCAACCGAGTTGATCTCCACTTCACCTGAGCTGCCTCCACGCTGACCCCTCTTAATTTGAGCCAACCCTTCCCTCTTGAGCCGTCTCCATGCCACTTCCTTGCAGTGAACCAAGTTAAGGAAATTCCTTACATTTTGGTAAGTTTTATGGGTTTAGATATATCCATCACAATTAATAATTATTGGTTTGAAATATTTTCACAATTTGATTAAGTTGGTTTATTTACTTGAAGGTTGACTAAATTTTATGGGAGGAATTGAAGTGTGGAATTATTTCCAACTAAGGTTGAATTGGAATTCAACCTCAACTTTGGGTAAGTTAACTTGAATGGATTTGGGATCATTAGCAAACTACCATATTTTTTTATGATCTCAAGGTAAGAGATTCTCCTATTAGATCCCATATTAAAGCTGCAGATTTGTTATGTATTATGTGTTAATGTAGTTAAGAGAGACATAATATAACTATTAGAGGTGACTTTATAAATGGCTACTTAGGTGATCGTTATGTATGATGGAGACATGTATGACTGAGATATTATTACAGCGATACATTATGATTGAGGCATGCTATGATTAGATTGGCTACGATTGAGTTATGATTGACTAAGCTATTATATTTATGATATGATATATTTATAAAGGCTATGATATTCTATTAGACTTATTGTTAGAGTCGTACCTTGTAGGTGCTCCTCGGGATCACCACTTATTTATGCCTGTGTGGCCAGTTTTATGTGTGATTCAACAGGATCACTTAAAGCCTGACTCTCCTTTAAGGTGTTTCCTTTGGGGACATCGAGAGTCTAGTTGGATAGCCTGACTCTCCTTTAGACAGTAACTTCTTATAGGACTCTAATGAAAAATTTAATAGACACCTAGCGAGACAAATAATGAGTCTCTTCCTGAGTATAAATGTATACTCACCCTTTTCTATGTTTAATTTTACAGGAAAAGGTAGAGGTAGAAGCAAGCTGGTGAATGACAAAAAGTAATCATGATTCACCATAGGGAGCCGTTTAAGTCTTCTTCCATATTTTATTTATATTTTCAGTATTTAATTTTTCAAAAATTTATTTAAGAACTTATGTTTACTTTTAGATATTTCCTTTTATTTCAAAAAGGCCTGAACTAATACTTTTAATTATTATTTTCTTCACACACTTTACTTAGAAATAAATATTTATAGTATTCTTTTAAAATTTTAGTATTTTTCTTTAATTTTAATTTAAAAAGTCTTTATTTGTTTCAGTGGTAATGACCTCAGTTTAGTAGAAGTGTTGGGTCCTTACATGCTATCTGTTGTTGCAATTACTATTAGATTACTATTAGATATGACACTTTGATTTAATTCCTCTTTGATTAATATTTTATTATTATATGTTGTTATTATTATGTTGAGTAGTACTTACGTCTATGAATTAATTATATTCTTGTTTTTAATCTAGGTTTGTCTTATCAGTGAGTTTGAACATCTAGTACTTGATGAAGGTAAAACTTTTTGGTTAAGTTGAATTATAGAAGTTGCACTTGTGTTTGGGATTTGGAAGAAACACCATCTAGTCACTCACTTGCTATTATCCGTACTCTTGGTTTAGATCCTTATTCTTTTGTATCTAAGTATTATTTTGCTAGCACATTGGCATCAACTTATAATGGTGTTGTTCGCCTTGTTAGTAACCATAATGGATGAAGTATAGTAGTAGTGAACAATACTATATTGCCTCCAGTTGTTAAACGTCCAGCGAAAAGACCCTGAAAGTAAAGGATCCCTTCAATTGGTGAATTGGGGAAGTGCAACATCAAGTACAAGAGGTGTGCCTATTGTAAGAGTATTGATCATAATAGAAGAACATTTAAAAATCAACATGTTTGAATGTTGTTCTGGGAATTTTAAGACAAACTATATTATAAGACAATCACATGTAAATCATTTGAGAACCAGATGTCTATTACATGTGTACATTAAATGTCAATCATTTGATTACTAAATGTAAAATTTTCTTAAAATTTGTCTTGTTTGCTAGTGTGATATCTTCTTATTCAGTTTTTAGTATTGCAATTTGATGATTTATAGGCAGAACTTAAAATATGCATTTGCTGGTCAATGTACTTGTTGCAAGAGTATTAATCATAATTGAATAACATGTAGAAATCAACCTATTTGAATGGTATTGTGAAAATCATGTACAAATGAAGACAATACCTTATTGATTGAGTTGAACAATATTACTTTAGTATATTAATTACTAAACAATGTATATTTTTTACGTAACTCATAAGACAATCACATGGCAATCAATTATCAATCATATGTCAATCAATTGTCCATCATATGACAATCAGATGTCAAATTATATTTCAATTTGACTTATTTGCTAGTGTGATATCTTTTGATTCTGTTTTCAGTATTGCAATTTGATGATTTGTAGGAGAACATCAAATAAGCATTTTTCGATTGCAAAGGGATTTTAACAACAATGTATTAGTAAACCCAGTGTTCTAAGGTTGAATTACAAAATATTAGTGCTAATATAAAAAAAAAACAGAAAAATTAGTAACCTTCCGTCTATTGAGTTTATAAAGGTTCTTTTTTTCCTTTGTTTGTGTCACACCCCCTCCCGGACTACCTGCTAGCTTAGACCGAAAGACGGTGTGAAGCCGACAGACAAAGCTTTTCTCTACCTGTAACTGTCGACCCTGCTGAAAAC